>JASDQU010305936.1:192238-202548 GCA_032191745.1 Picea mariana | reverse complement strand
TGGTTGTATGCAAGATGAAGCATTACAGGAAAAATAGTATGTAGTTTGGTGCGTGTGGAAAAACCACAAGGATGGTTGCATTCATAATATGGAATCAACCAAGATGAATTATGAAATATAATTTCATGTTTTGGGGAAAAAGTTGAATTCCCTTTTGAACTAACTGGTGTTCCTAAATGAATTATTTTATGTTTTCTCATGATAACTGCATGTGGGTGATGCAGATGAGATGATGTTGATTAAAGTTAGAATGTTGACTACAAAGAGTAGCTCGGGGAAGATGTTGATTGGAAATATCTGAGGGTAGTTGGAACTCCAAGAGTCACGGTGCTCTAAGACTTCCAATCCGACCTGTTGTTGAAGCCCAAGGAAAGGGAGGTGTAATAGCCGATGGACCGTCTGACAATGAAGGTGTACACTCTTGGGGTGGGACAGACATGTGGGGAATGAGATACTGTTGGTTGTAGTGATGTTGAGGTTTGGTACCTTGGCCTAGACCATGCTGATATGGAATTTCTCGCAATCAAAAGATAAGTATCAATTTTTTATTCATTGTATGCTATGTATCTCGTAATTCGTATACAGGTTATAATGTTATTAGAATTGCATGTATGTTCTAATGTGGCTTTTGAATCAATAGGTGTGCGAGCAGAGTGTTTACATCTGTGGAGTCATACAAATGTTGATATTTTATCAATGGATGGAACATCATGGATCTATAGCCATTCGGTGCTTTCAATGAGGTTTAATTGAAGCATGTAACAAGGAACAATAAGTTGAATGCTTTCCTGAAGAAACTCTATGGAATAGAGCAATTGAGTTTCAACTACAGTATGGATACCAAAATTGGTACTTGAAAGTAAAGCATGAGGTGGATAATGGGCTTCCCATAGCTAAAGCTTGGAGCTTTTGAAGAATTTTTTTAATTATATATGTGTAAACAAGTTGCACTGAGGGCAGTGCAAAAATAAGGGGACGGGATTGTAATATCCCTCGGTAGAGCCCCAGTTGTAATTATGAACTGAAACATATTTGATAGGTTGGTGAGCCGAGTTGTAATAAGCTAAGAGGCTTATGTGGTGATTAGAACAAAGATCCTAGGATGCTAAGGCCAAGAGCCTGTTTTGTATATGTAATTATGCAAAATCATTAATAAAAATATACACATTGTTGCGTGTAGACTGACCACGAAGAAAGCCTGATGGGGGACTAAGCTTCCACAAGGTTGGGCAAGGGAGGGGGCTAAGTGTTTGGGCCTAAGGGATAAGATAGGGAGCTTGCCTCTAAAGTAATAATATTTCAATATTAATTCTTGGAGGCTAAGGTGGACATATTGAGTGTTGTCCTAAGTTCCTGGAAAGGGAACGTATGCTAAGTGGAGTGCATGCAGCTCCAGGGAGACAGGTGTCGACCTAGGCTCATGTAGTTAAAAAACAAGAGTCAAACCATGGAAGGGGTTCGCTCCCCATTCTGGCATCCTCCGCCTAAACTTGTTGGCCTGGGATGTCGACCTCTGGTTACCTGCGTTCAGTACACACTGTTGAAAAGGCCGCTCATGGGAAGGGGGTTCGCAGGTCATTTTTCCATCATCTGCCTGGGTTCATTCGGTCATTCTACCATATTCTACATGAACCCATTCTTGCCTCTACATCTGACCTCTGCATACCCACACGCATCTATGAGACCAGAATGGGGAAGTTGTCCTGTGCTATTTCCTGTGAAGCTCGACTCAATTGTAGTCACCCGAATCATGTTGTGACTTAGTGTTAGGTTGTTGCCTCTTCAGATGTCCATACCCATTTTCACTATTGTCTTTGTTGTTGATGTTGTTGTTGTTGTTGTTGTTGTTGCTATCAACCGTACCCAACTGTAGCTGAGTCGAAGACTGGTTATCATACCTGTGAGCATCTCTCCCAAGTGAGAGAGTTTGCTAGGAAGTGAGTTATCCTAGAAGGGAGTCCTGTAGCAGCCACAGTACTCTGAGATTTCTGGTCTGGCCTGTTGTTGAAGCCCAAGGTAAGGTAGGTGTACTAGCCGATGGACTTGTATTAGTGAAGGTGTATCCTCCTGGGGTGCAGCAGGTGTGTGGGGAATGAGGGTCTGTGTGTTGTGGGCGTTAGTGGCTCCTGGGATAAAAGATCATTCTTTTTGCTTTGTCCAACTTCCTTTTTGTCCTTGCCAAACCTATAATTCCCTTGCTCGATGGAGTTTATTCCCATATCGGGGGTGACCTACTGCTGAGAGTGATGAGCAGTGTGGTTTAAGGCAGGGAGGTTTGTGGAAGGTCTACACGCAGTTGGTGTATTTTGTTGAGTACCTAAACTAGATTTGCAAATATAATCACCACAAATACTGAATATATAATAGATCCACAAGCAATATAAAAGAAACCACACTTTATTATTACCAAACCCTTGAGGTAGGGCAACACCATACAATGGATTCTATTATGGAAGGGATCCTCTCCTGTTCACTTGCCTCTTCGAGAGGGCAATCTCCTATTGAGCTACCGCTCCAAATACAATACTTCTATTCATGTCTCATTACATTGTTTGAATCCCTTTATATAGTGCTACCATCACCTAAGAATATTCTAGAGGAAGAATCTTTTAGAAGTAGAACATTCTAAGAAGTCCTCTTACATTTATTATATCTAATTACCCATTTATTATATCTAACTACCATAGTGGGCCTTATTTAATAATATAGTGGACCTAGTCCACCTTATATTGAATGACTTCCACTATTATCACTATGGGCCCTCTGGGCCCCCCCACTACCTCTCTAGCTACCTTACATTCCATCCCCCTTATGAAAGCGTTGTCCTCAACACTTGAAGTACAACCATATACCAGGGTCCCATGCATAATTGTGGACCATAATGCTGAAGAAGACTGAAGAGCCAAGGTCCAATGTAGAAAGGAAATCCACCATGTTGAAGTAGTCCAACCACCATTGTAAGCCTAGGTCCCATGTCCAAGTGTTCATGTGAACTCCCCGTGGAATATTTGGGAACCCAATAACCAACTCCAAATGATGCTCCAAAGACTGACACCTATCATGTGGATCCAAATAAGAAGATCCATCCACACAGTGGAAAAGGGTCATAGCAGAATCTGAAAGGAATAATACCACTGTAGAATATGCAGAATGGACATTGGTAATAATCATTGGCTCTTGATTTGTCACATTGATGCTCTCTACAGAAGGTGTATTAGAGTCATCAAATAAAATATGAAAGTGGTTGTCATCCCAAAAATGACAACTATCCATATACCAATCATCACAATCAGCCTCAAAATCATACCAAGCATATATTTCTTTATTATATTCATCCCTGAGGCCCTCCATAAGAAATCTCTCCTGCATGTTATTCAATGAATCTTGAATACTACAAAAACTATCATTGAGGCCGTATGTGAGGCTGTCTATGAGGCTGTCTGTAAGGCCATGTACAAATGCATCCAATCTGTCATCCAATGTGTGAAACAATTGGGCTTTGAATGATTCAAGAATTTCTTTCAGGTTTTGAGAAGAAATATCCATCTGAGCACCCTTTGAACTCTTTATTTCATCAATTTTCATTAAAAATAAATAAAAAAATAGACCTAATAAGTTACGACAAAAAATCACGGCTTTTTCTGGAAAAACCCTAAAAAATTGTTGAATTTAAAATGCACGTAACTTCACTTCCCAGACTCCGTTTCAGCTGATTGTTTTTTTTAAATTGGGTGAAATTGTGAGAGGAACTTAGATATGTAATTTTTTTGAGAAAATTCAGCCTCTATCTACTACTAAAATAAAAACAAATCGTGCCGCCGTCTGCGGAAAAACCCCTGAAAAATTGCAGATTTTAAAACTTCAATATCTTGACCTTCCGGACTCCGTTTCGAACGATTTTTTTTTTCAACTTGGGTGTTTTTCTGAGAGGAACTCAGATCTACAAAATGTTTATGCAAATTTTTTATATAAATATACCGAAAAGTTCTGGAATGAAAATCTGCAAAAATAAAAAATATTTGCCCACAATGTCTGCCAAGGAAAGTTCTTTGGTACCACTTGTTGGTGCATAAATGTGTTCATGCACATGCCCTTGCCTTGATGAATTTTGCATCTCTATATGATGTGGATGGCGATATACAACAATTGTAGGAATTTGTTATTTTTTCTTCAAATTTGCAACACTTTGTGCCTTTGAGTCAATGACCTCCTTAGCTTCCTGATTATGTCCTTCTTGTAGTTTTGCTTCATCTCCTTCTGTAGACTTTGCCTCTGATTCAACTTCAGACTCGAAAATAACTTCTTTGCTAGCCTCCATGGGTCCATCTTTCTTACTAAGAGACACATCCTGCAATGTGATTTTCTTTTTCTTGTACCACAATTTTAAAAATTTCTTTTGCACATTAATATTAATGGTACCCACTGATTCTATCCAAGGATATCCCAAAACAATATCCACTTCATCCATATCCATAGCATAAAAAACTGAATGCAGCACATATTTATCCATGGTAATCTTCAAATCTTTAAAAATTTAAACATTTTCACCCTCAACATGTGTGCTTTGAATATTCTTTATTGGAACTTGCAATCTATTAACCAACTGAACATTGATAAAATTATGCATGCAACTAGGGTTAATAGAAACAACAATATTTTCTTTATGAATACAACCATGAACCTGTAATATAGATTTTTCACATGAAAATAAACTCTTGGTTCTCTCTTTATCCTTATTTTCTCCATGAGACCACTTGTCTAACAATATTTTTTTAAATTCTACATTGGAGAGTCTCATCATGTCCTTATAATCAAGCGATTTCCACCAAACGGCAGCATCACCTTGCAATTTGATATTTACCCAATGGGGCCAAGTATATTCCCATGCTGATTTTCTTTCTTTAATAAATAATTCAATACTAGGGCCATCACATTTCTCTGTAAAATACATCTTGCTATGAAAACCCCCCAAAAATAGAACAATAAGTTACAGCAGAAAATCGCGGCTTTTTTCGGAAAAACCTTGAAAAACTGCTGAATTTAAAATGCTCATAACTTTACTTCCCGAACTCCGTTTCGGCTCATTTTTTTTTTTAAATTGGGTATGTTTTCGAGAGGAATTCAAATATCCAATTTTTTTTTTTTCAAATTCAGCTCATAAAACTTTATATATGAACCTGAAGTGCGTCGCCCTCTTTTTCTTCCCTAAAACAATTCTGCAAAAAGAGAAAACAAATCTTCCCTTCTTTGGCCAAGGAAAGTGCTCTGATACCAATTGTTAAGTACCTAAACCAAATTTCCAAATATAATCACCACAAATACTAAATATACAATAGATCCACAAGCAATATAAAAGAAACCACACTTTATTATTTCCAAACCCTTGAGGTAGGGAAACACCATACAATGGATCATATTATGGAAGGGATCATNCATTGCTTGAATCCCTTTATATAGTGCTACCATCACCTAAGAACATTCTAGAGGAGGAATCTTCTAGAAGTAGAACCTTCTAAGAATTCCTCTTACATTTATTATATCTAATTACCCATTTATTATATCTAACTACTATAGTGGACCTTATTTAATAATATAGTGGACCTAGTCCACTTTATATTGAATGACTTCCACTATTATCACTATGGGCCCTCTGCCCCCCCCACTACCTCTCTAGCTACCTTACATATTTACTCCAGCTAAAAGATAAGTATCATTGTTGTGCTTAATTATGTATTTTATGCTTGTTTGTGCTATTTATTTTTTAATATTATCATGTATTCCATTGCATGAGGATATACTGTTAATCTTGTTTGAATCCGAACAAGTAGCAGTAATTCTGTGTTTATTGCGTTATGTGTTTTATTTCAATTAAAATGCATATATATCATATAATTTTATATTCTACATGGTATCATTACCCTATCTGTGGATGGCCAAGTATGTTACACCACCCACCTATTCCAACTGGCTCATTTTGGTAGTTTTGTTTCTAGTTTTCGAGTCCCAAACTTCTAGGGTCATTTTGAGGCCCTAAACCATTATTTTGGGGGATTTGGGGCCCAAGCGAATACCATACACATTCAAGTGGGAGAGTAAAAAATTGTTCTTCTCGATTATACCTTTCCAATGGTGTATCGAAGGCCCCAAACAGAGATTGTATCAAACGTTACACCCCTGGGAAGTTGACGTATCAACTACCCCCATTAGGGCCTGCAAACCTTTTGGATTTTTATCTTATGGGGTTATGGTTTTGGATTTTCCGGATGTTAAAAGGGCCTTTGGAGCCTCATTGTAACAATCATATTCTTGCGAATGCAAGTAGCAGACACATCTCTTCTCAAAGATAAGCTACCACCATTTTAGCAACTCTTTCACTCTATATTTTTACAGTCTTTGTACATTTTCTCTCATTAATACAAAATTATGTATTATTGTATCTTTGTGTTTATGGTTGCATCTCTGATACATTTATGTTATATTATTGGATATCCGAGATATCTATGTACATTTATTTATTATATCTCCACTCTCATTTTGTGCTTAAAATAATCTGGATCACTACTACCATCATGCTCCTTAGAACATATGAGCCTAGTTTCCAATCCAAGAAACCTTTTGACTGCATTCCTTCCGTAGACAAATTACTCATTCCTAGTGACTATACTTTCATCTCAAGATAAAAATTATGGATAGTTGCAAGCTCATGAATCCTCTCATGACTCATGTCGCCACTTTCATCTTAAGATAATATTCATGGATAATGGCCACCACAACTACGACCTATCTCTAGAAGCCACTTATCTCAGAGACTATCTTCCTTCTCAACAACAACCTTTTTGACTCTGCTTCATGCAATTTTTTTTCTTGGATATCTTCCATCAGCTTCAATATCTTTTCATTCAACAACTTCACTCTGACAATTTATCCCACTCCATCCTCTCCCTTCTAACTCTTGGTTTCTGTAGCTCCTAACCTACTCATATTTACAGAGAAATCCTCGGAAGCTATTTTGTATCCCTCATCTGGACTACCCTTCACAAGCCCTTTCTTCGACACTACCTCCCACCATTCTTCTTTCAATAACACAAGTTGAAACCACATTCTCCTATATCTTCTTGCTATGATGGTTACATAGGAACACTATCAAGAAACCAATCTTCAAGAGCGTGACTAACTCTCACACACTTGTAATAATTTCATCACATAGCTAGAGATAAATTGATACCCTTACAATTTCTTTTATCTCAGAGCTAAGCCATGTTATGAAATCACTTGATGTAATGGGAATCCAACCACTTCCCTTCAAAGTACATATTAAATATAACATTCGTTGAGTTGTGCATAACTAAAACCACATTTCCCCTAACACTTCTTCCCCATTTCTAAATCTCACTAATTTATTGACCTGATCATGCCACAACCCCTAGGGTTTTCCATCAACTATCACCTATCCATATATGCTTCCTTGTAGCACCAACAAATAGATGTTATAGAAAACCAATCTCTATTAACCATTCTTCAATACAATCACTTGTTGCAACTTTCCTCCTGCTACGAAACACGTCTTCTACTATAACAATCCTATGTTGCAACACACCTTCTGCTATCACACTCCTTCTATTGTAACATACTTATTGATGTAACACATTTCTGTTGTAACCCACATCTATTGCAACATGCCTTTTCTACCACACACCATCTGTTTCAACATGCCTCTACTGCAACACACATTTTCTGCCACACACCTTATGCTGCAACACACCTCTTGTTGTGACACACCTTTGCTACAACACATATTTGTTGCAACATGTCTTTTGTTGTGACACACCTCTGTCGCAACACACCTCCTACTAAAACATGCCTTATGTTGTGACACATCTCTATTGCAACACATCTCATGCTACAACATGTCTTCTGCTGTGACACACCTCTGTTATAACACAAAACCCATGCTGGTATCATACATTATACAACAAATTTTATTCACAACCCTCTGTGTTACCTTCAACGTAGGATCACCATTTGATTGTGTAACACAATCCTGAATCAAATGGTTAGCTTATAAACCAAGGAACATCCTCAAACACAGACCTCTCAAATCTATGGTACACATACATACACTTTTGGGATAAAAAAAAACTCTCTTTGTGCTCAGAATTATATTAAGCAACAACACTCCTTCTCTAGGACATCTTACACTAATCTCTCACAACAATACTATGCCCTTCATAATGTGACCAAGGGATAGTTCCCAAATCCAGGGATCCTTCTACATTTGCATAGAGTCATCCATTCCATACAACCTTTCCAATGACTCTGCACCCACCTGTAGGTTATCACCAATCCACATACGACCTTCTACAGACTCATACCCCCTACGCAAAAAGATCACATGGAACTATTCTCTACTGGGATTTACTCATTCAAGTAATAGAATTTAACTTGCATCTATTCATATCAATAGCGCAACAAACAACATCATACAAGATTCCATTCATATGCACACACAGAAATATTAAATCTATAAAACACAAAATCTTTTATTCATTCATACACAGTATAATACACTAGTTTCATGGTTGCACATGTGCTTACAATCTCCGTTGGGTTATTAAGACAAAGTCCATGGCAACCTCAACCACTTCTCTCTCTCATTTTCTTGTGTGACTTGTCGTCTTGCCGCCTCCTCTTTCCTCCCCTGCGAGCTCTTCGATGTTGTTTTTTATTCCTTCAAAAAATGTTCGCTTCAATTTGTTAGTGGACTCCTCACTCCCTTTCATCTTCCAACTTCAAATTCATCCTTTCCTCAATGAATATTCACACGTGCAACCTTCCAGTTTCCACATATGGTTATGCACTCTTCATCAATCCGTCATTTCCTTCCGTAACGTTTTGTGTTCTCCTTCCACACACTTGTCTTCTACTAATTCTGCAGAAATGTGTGTCCATCTTGTAACAACGCTCCCTCTATTGCACGGTCACACTCTGCAACATTCATTCGATCTGCAACATTGTTGTTACTCCCCGCAGTCTGTCACATTTTATCGCTATTTATTTCCTACAACACTTAATCATTTTTGTAATAGCTATGTCGCATACCATAGTCACCTTCTCCGTGTCATTCCCCAGGATGACCATGATGCTCCTGCATCAATTTTGATTGTTGAGATTGCACAATTCAAGTGTTTTAAAGGTTTTTTAGGGAGTTGAATCTATTTATGCATTCAAAAATGCAATTTAAGAAATGAAAATTGTCATTTCAGCGAGAATTGCATAGTCATATTTCCTTCTCTTATTGTAATCATTGGTGGATTATACCTATAAAACCTAATCATAGAAAAATACTTCTCAAACTAAATAAGTATAAATGAAAGGATAAATCCTATTGGTATAAAAATTATACAAAACCCTTACTTAAAACTAAGTTACTCATAGAAATTATGTAAACCTTATTACATAAAAGTGATTTTTACAAATAATAAGATATGATATTTTTTGATAATTAAAATCATCAACTTACATGTTGTTGAAATATGATATTCATTTCACCGAGAATTGCAGTCATATTTCCTTCTCTTATTGTAATGATAGGTGGATTATACCTATAAAACCTAATAATAGAAAAATACTTCTCAAACTAAATAAGTATAAATAAAAGTATAAATCCCTATTGTTATAAAAAATATACAAAACCCTTACTTAAAACTAAGTTACTCATAAAAATTATGTAAACCTTATTACATAAAATTGATTTTTAGAAATATTAAGATATGATATTTCTTTATAATTAAAATCATCAACTTACATGTTGAAATATGATATTCTTTTTTATGATTAAAAGAGTAATACAAAATCATAAACTTGTATGTAAAATAACTTTATATTAAAAAAATATAATAACTAAGAAAAATGATGTCGGTAGAGGTTAAAGGCCCACTACATAGTAGCATCTACTAGGAGTAAAAATGTGCCCCTTTACCCACCACTAATAACTTATTTCAAGTAGGGTGGTTTTCCTTGAATAACAATAATAAATCAACCCCTATTCCCTAATAGCAACAAATAATAAGTGTCTCCATTACTAATTGACATAATGACTTATGATAAGTTTTCCTATTTAATTAAAAAAACCTACTATTATAAAATATATTTTCCATCTTACTTTATATTGATTATAGAGAGTAACACCATATTTTTTCCATCTTATCTTCTATAGATTAGATTATATTGAAACTAAAAAAATCTACTATTATAAAATATATTTTCCATCTTATTCTATATTAATTATAAGTACTATATATTTTCCATCT
>JASDQU010305936.1:174670-189213 GCA_032191745.1 Picea mariana | reverse complement strand
CATTGCTTGAATCCCTTTATATAGTGCTACCATCACCTAAGAACATTCTAGAGAAGGAATCTTCTAGAAGTAGAACCTTCTAAGAAGTCCTCTTACATTTAATATATCTAATTACCCATTTATTATATCTAACTACCATAGTGGACCTTATTTAATAATATAGTGGACCTAGTCCACCTTATATTGAATGACTTCCACTATTATCACTATGGGCCCTCTGGGCCCCCCCACTACCTCTCTAGCTACCTTACATATTTACTCCAGCTAAAAGATAAGTATCATTGTTGTGCTTAATTATGTATTTTATGCATGTTTGTGCTATTTATTTTTTAATATTATCATGTATTCCATTGCATGAGGATTTACTGTTAATCTTGTTTGAATCCGAACAAGTAGCAGTAATTCTGTGTTTATTGCGTTATGTGTTTTATTTCGAATAAAATGCATATATATCATATAATTTTATATTTTACATGGTATCATTACCCTATCCGTGGATGACCAAGTATGTTACACCACCCACCTATTCCAACTGGCTCATTTTGGTAGTTTTGTTTCTAGTTTTCGAGTCCCAAACTTCTGGGGTCATTTTGAGGCCCTAAACAATTATTTTGGGGGATTTGTGGCCCAAGCGACTACCATACACATTCAAGTGGGAGAGTAAAAAATTGTTCTTCTCCATTAGACATTTCCAATGGTGTATTGAGGGCCCCAAACAAAGATTGTATGCAAACATTACACCCCCGGGAAGTTGACGTATCAACTACCCCCATCGGGGCCTGCAAACCTTTTGGATTTTCATCTTCTGGGGTTATGGTTTTGGATTTTCCGGATGTTAAAAAGGACTTTGGAGCCTCATTGTAACAATCATATTCTTGCGAATGCAAGTAGCGGACACATCTCTTCTCAAAGATAAGATACCACCATTCTAGCGAGTCTTTCACTCTATATTTTTACAGTCTTTGTACATTTTCTCTCATTAATACAAAATTGTGTATTATTGTATCTTTGTGTTTATGGTTGCATCTCTGATACATCTATGTTATATTATTGGATATCCGAGATATCTATGTACATTTATTTATTATATCTCCACTCTCATTTTGTGCGTAAAATAATCTGGATCACTACTACCATCGTGCTCCTTAGAACATATGAGCCCAGTTTTCAATCCAAGAAACCTTTTGACTGCATTCCTTCCGTAGACAAATTACTCATTCCTAGTGACTATACTTTCTTCTCAAGATAAAATTATGGATAGTTGCAAGCTCATGAATCCTCTCATGACTCATGTCTCCACTTTCATCTTAAGATAATATTCATGGATAATGGCCACCACAACTACCACCTATCTCTAGAAGCCACTTATCTCATAGACTATCTTCCTTCTCAACAACAACCTTTTCGACTCTGCTTCATGCAATTTTTGTTCTTGGATATCTTCCATTAGCTTCAATATCTTTTCATTCAACAACTTCACTATGACAATTTATCCCACTCCATCCTCTCCCTTCTAACTCTTGGTTTCTGTAGCTCCTAACCTACTCATATTTACAGAGAAATCCTCAGAAGCTATTTTGTATCCCTCATCTGGACTACCCTTCACAAGCCCTTTCTTCGGCACTACCTCCCACCATTCTTCTTTCAATAACACAAGTTGAAACCACATTCTCCTATATCTTCTTGCTATGATGGTTACATAGAAACACTATCAAGAAACCAATCTTCAAGAGCGTGACTAACTCTCACACACTTGTAATAATTTCATCACATAGCTAGAGCTAACTTGATACCCTTGCAATTTCTTCTATCCCAGAGCTAAGCCATGTTATGAAATCACTTGATGCAATGGGAATCGACCCACTTCCCTTCAGAGTACATATGCAATATAACATTCGTTGATTTGTGCATAACTAGAACCACATTTCCCCTAACGCTTCTTCCCCATTTCTAAATCTCACTGATTTATTGACCTGATCATGCCACAACCCCTAGGGTTTTCCATCAACTATCACCTATCCATATATGCTTCCTTGTAGCACCAACAAATAGATGTTATACAAAACCAATCTCTATTAACCATTCTTCAATACAATCACTTGTTGCAACTTTCCTCCTACTATGAAACACGTCTTCTACTATAAAAATCCTATGTTGCAACACACCTTCTGCTATCACACTCCTTCTGTTGTAACATACTTATTGATGTAACACATTTCTGTTGTAACCCACATCTGTTGCAACATGCCTTTTCTACCACACACCATCTATTTCAACATGCCTCTACTGCAACACACATTTTCTGCCACACACCTTATGCTGCAACACACCTCCTGTTGTGACACACCTTTGCTACAACACATATTTGTTGCAACATGTCTTTTGTTGTGACACACCTCTATCGCAACACACGTCTTATGTTGTGACCCATCTCTATTGCAACACATCTCATGCTACAACATGTCTTCTGCTATGACACACCTCTGTTATAACACAAAACCCATGCTAGTATCATACATTATACAACAACTTTTATTCACAACCCTCTGTGTTACCTTCAACGTAGAATCACCATTTGATTGTGTAACACAATCCTGAATCAAATGGTTAGCTTATAAACCAAGGAACATCCTCAAACACAGACCTCTCAAATCTATGGTACACATACATACACTTTTGGGATCAAACAAAAATCTCTTTGTGCTCAGAATTATATTAAGCAAAAACACTCCTTCTCCAGGACATCTTACACTAATCTCTCACAACAATACTATACCCTTCATAATGCGACCAAGGGATAGTTCCCAAATCCAGGGATCCTTCTACATTTGCATAGAGTCATCCATCCCATACAACCTTTCCAATGACTCTACACCCACCTGTAGGTTATCACCAATCCACATACGACCTTCTACAGACTCATACCCCCTGCGCAAAAAGATCACATGGAACTATTCTCTCCTGGGATTTACTCATTCAAGTAATAGAATTTAACTTGCATCTATTCATATCAATAGCGCAACAAACAACATCATACAAGATTCCATTCATATGCACACACAGAAATATTAAATCTATAAAACACAAAATCTTTTATTCATTCATACACAGTATAATACACTAGTTGCATGGTTGCACATGTGCTTACAATCTCCGTTGGGTTGTTAAGACAAAGTCCATGGCAACCTCAACCACTTCTCTCTCTCATTTTCTTGTGCGACTTGTCGTCTTGCCGCCTCCTCTTTCCTCTCCTGCGAGCTCTTCAATGTTGTTTTTTATTCCTTCAGAAAATGTTCGCTTTAATATGTTAGTGGACTCCTCACTCCCTTTCATCTTCCAACTTCAAATTCATCCTTTCCTCAATGAATCTTCACACGTGCAACCTTCCAGTTTCCACATATGGTTATGCGCTCTTCATCAATCCGTCATTTCCTTCCGTAACGTTTTGTGTTCTCCTTCCACACACTTGTCTTCTACTAATTCTGTAGAAATGTGTGTCCATCTTGTAACAACGCTCCCTCTATTGCACGGTCACACTCTGCAACATTCATTCGATCTGCAACATTGTTGTTACTCCCCGCAGTCTGTCACATTTTGTCGCTATTTATTTCCTACAACACTTAATCATTTTTGTAATAGCTATGTCACATACCACAGTCACCTTCTCCGTGTCATTCCCCAGGATGACCATGATGCTCCTGCATCAATTTCGATTGTTGAGATTGCACAATCCAAGTGCTTTAAAGGTTTTTTAGGGAGTTGAATCTATTTATGCATTCAAAAATGCAATTTAAGAAATGAAAATTGTCATTTCAGCGAGAATTGCATAGTCATATTTCCTTCTCTTATTGTAATCATAGGTGGATTATACCTATAAAACCTAATCATAGAAAAATACTTCTCAAACTAAATAAGTATAAATGAAAGGATAAATCCCTATTGGTATAAAAATTATACAAAACCCTTACTTAAAACTAAGTTACTCATAGAAATTATGTAAACCTTATTACATAAAAGTGATTTTTACAAATAGTAAGATATGATATTTTTTGATAATTAAAATCATCAACTTACATGTTGTTGAAATATGATATTCATTTCACCGAGAATTGCAGTCATATTTCCTTCTCTTATTGTAATGATAGGTAGATTATACCTATAAAACCTAATAATAGAAAAATACTTCTCAAACTAAATAAGTATAAATAAAAGTATAAATCCCTATTGGTATAAAAAGTATACAAAACCCTTACTTAAAACTAAGATACTCATAAAAATTATGTAAACCTTATTACATAAAAGTAATTTTTACAAATATTAAGATAGGATATTTCTTTATAATTAAAATCATCAACTTACATGTTGAAATATGATATTCTTTTTTATAATTAAAAGAGTAATACAAAATCATAAACTTGTATGTAAAATAATCTTTATAGAAAAAAAATCTAATAACTAAGAAAAATGATGTGGGTAGAGGTTAAAGGCCCATTACATAGTAGCATCTACTAGGAGTAAAAATGTGCCCATTTACCCACCACTAACAACTTATTTCAAGTAGGGTGGTTTTCCTTGAATAACAATAATAAATCAACCCCTATTTCCTAATAGCAACAAATAATAAGTGTCTCCATTACTAATTGACATAATGACTTATGATAAGTTTTCCTATTTAATTAAAAAAACCTACTATTATAAAATATATTTTCCATCTTATTTTATATCGATTATAGAGAGTGAGACCATATTTTTTCCATCTTATCTTCTATGAATTAAATTATATTGTAACTAAAAAAATCTACTATTATAAAATATATTTTCCATCTTATTTTATATTGATTATAAATACCATATATTTTCCATCTTATCCTAAATATTTTTTCCATCTTATCCCATATATCTTTTCCATCTTATCCTATATTAATTATGAAATGTAATAGGTATAAAGTTTTAATACATATACTTCAAATGTAATGGGATTTTTCATTTTCTGATATTATAATAAGTTTTCTATTATTTGAAACTAAAGATTTTCAAGGATACATACTTATACATATTTATATATTTTATTTACTGATATTATAATAAGTTTTCTATTATTTGAAATTAAAGATTTTCAAGGATACATACTTATATATATTTATATATTTTATTTACTGATATTATAATAAGTTTCATATTATTTTGGAACAGATTTCTAAGGATACATATTTATTATATATATTGTATTTGAGTATTGCTTTGAACTAAAAATTTCCAAAAATATATACTTATTATATATATATATATAAATTTATATATATATATATATGAATTGCATTATATATATATATATATATATATATATGAATTGCATTTGAGTATTGCTTGTGCAATCGTGAATGTCATCGGTGTGAAGGTAACTGTAATTGTATGTATATATGTCATTACTTGTTTGTCCATTTTTGAACACTATCAGATTTTCTATGTAGTGGGAATTGGATTTTGATTCTCCCATGGGCCAAATTGATGTGAATATATTTACGAAATCAGTGAAATGACAAATGGTCATCGTCATTATTAATGAATATTGTTAGTGGAACTTTTTCTGTGTTTATTTGATAACAAGTTATAAATTTGACACTTCATAAAAATGATCAAACCATCGGGATTTGACAACATAATTGTTAAGATGATCGAGACGTGTATAGTTAGATAGACAATCTGAACAAAATATGGAGCGAAATCTTCAGGTTAGAGCAGGATCTCCCAAAATAAAGAATGGATATGAAAGCAAGTACTCACATGCAATCTCTCCCATAAGGGTTTCAAAGTGTACAATGGATTGAGCACCACTCAGCGTAGATACACGAGTTCCTTTCGGAATGGAAGAACCTCAAGACAATAACTTGGTTCTTGGATTTCTATATAAGCTTCCTATCAAGTTTCTATTTCTTCATCCCTAGCAAAGGTGTGCCCAGGCAGGCAATTATAGGTTCAGCAAATATGCAACAAGCTCTCCCTCTTGCCCAGAAAATGAACTCACAAGCTTCCTCTATCTGTGAATTTGATCCTTCCATCAACAATATCCTGGCCAAGTTTGTCAAATCAGCCCATTAATAATAATAAATATAAGGGTAATTTCTCCATACTATATTGCATCTAGTATAATAATAACTGTAAGGGTAATTTCTCCATATTATAATACAGTTAGTATGGTGACTGAATTGTGATGCATTGACTGTGATGAACTTCAATGTACTAATTTCTCCATATTATAATGCAGCTAGTATGGTGACTGAATTGTGATGCATTGATTATGATGAACGTCAATGCAGTAAATGTGATCATGTGGATTTTAATTTACTGTTGCCACTATCATAGAAGTGGGTTGAATAATGAAGATGAATATTAGACTTCTAATTGCTTGCCATAATCATAATCACTTTAGTTTCACCTTTTCATCTGAAACCTCGGCTTACCATATCCTCTGTAGTCTCATTCTTCCCATAGTGTTCCTCTTTGGCACTTTCTTTAAAATGGTCAAAATTTAAAAAAAAAATGAAAAAAATTATGGTCAAATTGGCTTATAACAATAGAATAGAAATTAGCATTTATGAATTTTCATAAAACTAAAAATGAAAGGCATACAAAACACAAAGATATTCATCAAATTTTCATTTAACTGGGAGGGAGGTAGATGTGATGTGAAATTCAGAGAACATAGAGAATAGAGGATGATGAATGTGAAAGTTAGAGTGTTTAATTTTTTTGAGTTTTTATAGGCATATTTTAGGATAATTTTATTATTGAAATCTGATGAAAAATTGTTGGAACTTTATATTTGAGTAATTAAATCTGTATAACTTTAATACCCTAAAAATTTTCAGGATGCTGAATTCATTATGTATTTAAAAATACAATTTAAACAACAAAAAATGGTGATTTCACTCAAATCTATTTCAAAAAATTCCCATAAAAAAATTCATAAAATAAAATAAGTACGAAATAATAACATAATGGATTGCATGAAAAAATCCTTGAAAAAAGGTTCAATTATGAAGAGGAAAGTGGGGTCGCTTATACAGACTTTTGCACCCCAACTTTTTCTCCGACCACCTTTTTTTTCTCCTTCACAAGTGCGCATACGGTGCTCGTCAGCATATATACACAATAGTGTTCGTCGAGTCAGCCAGTACGTGATCATCCGCATATATACACAATAGCGTTCATGATGACAGATATATATACAAAAGTTATACTGTTTACCGCGTCAGCCAAGTCGTGATCGTCACCTATATATATAGACACGTTGTTACTCGAATTAGTGAAAAACAACGAGACCAGAACGTTGCCAAAGACTTTGCTTTGCTGTGTTCGGAAATAAGTAGAGGCGATTGTTGCCAAAGACGTGGCTGCTTTGTTTTTTTCGATGAGGAATACGTACAGAATAAGAAATAAAGTTGTCCCGCACTACGCTAGATTTCACCACATATTACCTTTCACCACCTTTTCTATCACGCACTTTATTCCTTTATTAATTTATTGGCAATCTGTCCTTTGCAAATTATTCATGAACCTATCATGTCACACAATTTAGTGGCGGATCTTTTTTTTCAAGCCATTACAAATTTCGTCCCGGAAACTCACGGGACATTTAGTGGCGGACCTTTCCCATCACATAAGTCCTTCCTTCTATTCCATGGATATGTTATTTTATGCATTTATTAATAATCACTATTCTTTGAATACCTTACAAAAGGATCAACCTAAAGGCAATAGTATTTAGTGTAACTTCCACATCACACAAGTTCTAAAATCGAGCGTGCACCCTTTTGTGTCTTATGCACACTCCCTGTAAGGGAGCCTCGGGGAGCCTCGGACTTGCACATGGGGAACATTATGTCTAGTGCACACAACATAATATTCTATGAGTCCCACCATGAATCAAAGTCATGTATAAATTATTTATCTTCTAAAAAGTCAAATTGTTGTTTAATAAAATGAATAGTTGTAGGTTAAATTTTTTTATGAAATGATGAGTTTTTTTAGGGATATTTGCTTGAAATTTGATGAGAAATTGTTAGATTTGTAGATTTGAGTGATTATATATGTATAATTTGAGTGCCCATTGGTTTTTAGCATGTTGAATCCATTTGTGCATTCATAAATGGATTTTGAACAACAAAAAATAGTGATTCGTGTAAACTTATATCATTGAATTCCCGCGAAAAAAAAAAACATTTTGTAAAACTAGACAATACTAAATGAATAGGTTCAATTCCATTAAATAATTGATCATGCTCATTATAAATAGGCTAGAATGGAGGTTAGAAGAGGTTGGCCAATTTAGATGTGTGTTTATTGCTATCTTGTTTAAGAGATTTTGCCTTGAAAAATATATAGTTGTAAAATTTTACTTTGCACTTAACAAATAGAGATTGTTAATATTATGTTAATTTTGAAAGAAATGTGATTGTAAGCTTTTACTTTGCACTTAACAAATAGAAATTGTTCATATTATGTTAATTCCTTAGTTGTGTGTAATTGTGTTTGCATTTGTTCAAATCACTATAAGTTATTAGATCATTCGCATTGTATCCCCTAATTTCTCTTACTAAAAAGATTAATTGGTATCAAAACTTAAGCCCTTCTACCTTACATTTCCCATTTAAAAATTTATATCAACACCTTTTTTCATTGTGTTGCACTGCCTTGAAAATCTTATATCTTATGTCAATCTAAATATATTTAACATATCAAAAATAAATTTAATTGGTATCAAAACTTGAACCCTTCTACCATATATTTCTCATTTACAAATTTTTAAATTTTTTACATTGTGTTTCATTAGCGTGAAAATCTTATTTTAATCTAAATATGTTTAACATATCAAAATTTTGAGGTAACACTATGATCCCCTCAAACTATCTTCATGCACATAAAATTAACAATACCATGGGATATGAAGTGGTTTTTTTATTTATTTTAATGCATTTAAAATTAGCAACATGGGATATGAGTGGTTTTATTTATTTATTTTCATACACATAATATTAACAATACCATGGAATATGAAATGGTTTTTTATTTAGTAGATTAGTTATAGAATGTTGTGGAATAAAATTTGTGCAAACAAAGAAAAGAAATATATGACTAATTCATAAAAAAACATCCCCATCTTAACACATTATTTGCACGAAGAAATTTTTACAAACATTAAAGTTTATAATGAAAATGTTCAATTAAGAAATAAGTAAATACATTTGCAAAATGGTATATATTACAAGTACTAATGAATTTGGCATTTATATGTCTAACCTTTCACTTAAAGTTAAAGTTGTTTCTTAAGTTGTTTCTTAAGTGATGTACATTTTTATAATTGCATTTAAGTCCAATGTCATAGTTTCTATATTCAATGCTTATTATATTTATTTAATATATTATGTTATTATATAATACTTGTAATGAAATACGACAACTAATGAAGAAATAGTAGTTAGTTGTACAAATGAATTTGGTATGAAGAAATAATAGTTAGTTGTACAAATGAAATGGAATGTATGATTTACTTTGACATGATGTCCTAATCTTGGTTTTAATACCAATGTTATAAATATTGAAGTTTATAAGGCAAATGTTCCAATAAGAAGTAAAAAAATATATGTATAAATGATTACCAAGTATAAGTATGAATGAATTTTTCATTTATATTCCTCATGGTGACCTTTCATGTAAAGTTGTATATCCTTATGCAATGTACCTTTTAAAACTTACATCTATCCCTAATTACTCTTGAAAACTAGGCATGAGCTTGCACCTATGGTGTTGTCTCCACTTGCCTATGAAAGAGGAACCTTAACCCTAAGTCCTAGAAGACCTTACTGCTTAGTATGGTGTATGAAGTCCTGATATTTTAGGTTTAGTATATTCTATATTTATTTTATTTTTTTAATCTAGGATGTTATTTTATAATTTTAAAACTTACAGCTACATCTAATATCTTAAGTTAAGTATAGTCTATATTTATTATATGTTTTTAATCTAGGATGTTAATTTATATACATAATAGCAATCCATTCAGAGTTAAGGTAAACATTGAAATCAAATTGTTCAAAAGAGATATTGATACTAAATTTCTAGATAAATGGTTATAGCAATGGCAATCATACTCCATTGTAAATCAATTTTCTAATTCAAAAGAAAAGATTGCATTTGTTACTCTCAAATTTTCCCCAAATGCACTCTTATGGTGGAAATATTTCACCAAGTAGAGAGAATAAGAAGAAAAATACAAGTACATTGGAACAAGTCAAGATAATTATAAAAGAGAATTTGTGTCCCATGGGAAACCTTGATGATGAATACATACAATAGTATAGATGTCAATTTTCACATGCAACTCTATGTAACTAATTTCAGATCTGAAAATTGCTTCTTAGTGATGTAACATTCAAACCCTACATGTTATTACGGAACAACTTTACACTGAAATTATTGACTGAAAACATATGCAATGGAAACACAATGATCAAAGATGAATTATTAATACACATGAAACACAATTTCATTCATGCAAGCTTGTTATCATCAGAAATCCTAAGGGGAAATCCAACCCTCCCAACCAATACAATATCACCAAAATATGATGACAATTCCTCCAAAGTCACCAAAACAAAGAACAACCTTGTTCTCCAATAACCATACAAATCATAAGAGCACACCTCAGAAATATCTGGAAATCTCCTTTGCACACAAATATGCTATAGACCACCTGTACAACCTATCGACGTCCCCATCAGTCTGTATGGATCTGTACCTACCTAGAAAATCAGATGCACAATTCATCAACTGGAAACCCACAAACATACGTTGTTTTCTCCACTACAAATCGTGTATACCCTATACATGATTTGTCCTTCTGCAACTTGCATATATGTGTTCTTTGTCCTCATGCAAATTGCGTATGGTACAAAAAATCCACTCACACATCTGACCTTCTTCGTTCCTCTCTCTTGGGCCAGAATTGCCACCTTACAAACTTCCCCTTTATTAAGATCACCAATCCTCCTCGCACAAGTTCAGACTCACTTATGCTAGCTCCATCATGTCTCCACACACTCTACATGATATCTAATGATCCAGGAGGCTAAGGATATGATCCAGGAATCCCATAAATGTTTCAGGGGATTGAAAATGGGCCAAGAGGACAAAAAAGGGTCAAAAATCAAATTTCTCGGAATCTAGTCAAACTAGTGCCAAGTCGAAGACCTTGTCACAATATTTCCAACGGCATAAGAGGCTCATCAAGTGGAGCTAGAACGAAGAAGATATGGTCAATCAAAGTTGTTGTCAACCATTTCAAAGTCAATAGGGTGCCATCACCATCTGTACAGTTGATTGTATAGGGTGGCGTTAGCATGCCATGTGGCACCACTAGGTGATAACACGTGGCAGTTAGATTAGGTATTTTTGGAGGCCAATTGGGCCATTTGGCAAGTGCCACGTGGCACCCTCGAGTGATGCCATGTGGCACCACCCAAGAGCTGCCACATGGCAGCCCGATAGGACAAAAAGTGGTAGTGCCACTGGGCAAGTGATTGGGAAAGACTCAGTATATCAGTGGTTGCCACATGCACCACACACGGAGTGACAAGTGTTAATGGCGTTGTTGCAGGGCAGACAGACATGTGGCAATGAGTTGGCAGGTGTGTCATCATTGATTGGAGAACATGCAACGTATGGAAGGGCACCACGTGGAACCCCAAAAATTCCCAAGGCAAGCTGGGAAAAAACAAATTCAAATTAAAACTCCGCCAACCATCTAGCCAAACGAACACATTGTAATATTCACCCCAAATTTTGGTTTTTAACCCAAAGCTATTCTAGAGATCGGGGAGAATACATCCGTGCACCTAGGCCATACAATGGCATGGAGAATGAGGCAGAATTATTGTGTAATGGTTGTAGGTACACGCACACATTACGAAGCAAAAAGCCGAGGAGGCCCTAGGATGGAAAATGTTCATTTTTTACATGTAAACAATCGATTTTGCACGTTTTCTCACCACAGTCACAACAGTGAGATCCATTTCTGTGTGAGAGCTTCAAATCAACATGCTTATTTCAGAAAATCATAATGTAAGCATGGTCTTTATGATGTTATTTTATTTATGAGATGTTGCAACAATTGTATGCTTTCTCCAGGTTTCAAAGAGCGTGGAGAGATGCAACATGGCAGCAAAACCCATTTTAATGCAGGAAACCTCATCTCTTCACCCTTGTCCGTAAATAAAGGTTTTTCAGTGTGGGAGAGAAAATTTTGGCACTTGGTTGGAAGGTAGCCAACATTGCAGTCAAAAGTATTGAAATCTCGAGACATATGTGATGATTGTGTTTGTGTTGGGATCTGATCAGAAGATCCAAATATGATCATGAATTCATATTGAAGGGAGTATTCATTCTTCTTCCACAAGTTTGTGAGAGCGTTTACCCATGGATGGTCCATGGAGAGTGCCTCATGTTCAAGAGATATTTTTCCACACCTTATGAGAAACCATTGTTTATACATAAGAACACTCTCTTCGATGTTGTCACTAGGAGTGGGACTGCATCCCTTGCAGTTGTAAAGGAGAATAATATTATTAAAGAGGAGACTAAAGTGGCTAAGTGGTTGAGAGAAGCTTGGAGACATAGCCCATCCAAGGTGAACTTCGTTATCACGCAGTGGCTTCTTGTCTCTTTTATGTGATTGCTTATCTTTCGATGTTCTTGTTCATTTCATGTTTATGATGCTTTCCTTTATTTCTGCAAATTAATTATCGGTAGCTTTAAGTGATGATATATGAGATGTAATAAGTTGATTATCCAAGTTTTGATTCAATCTGGATTCAACCCTATAATAAAATCAATGACATCATTTTAAGAAATCAAATCAATTAAAACGATCTCAAAATTGACCCTTGAAGGAGTGACATAAGACTAAATAAGAATTGGCAACAGTATCACTCCGAGCTCAGATCAAGTGGTATCGAAGCAGGAATTGACAAAGATTGCAGATATTGAAGATGGAGAGAACACCAAAGAAGGCATGGTTTGATGAACTACAAGAGATCAACCAAAGCCTTCAAATAGAGAATGTTGGCTTGAAGAAACTGCTATAAGTTGCAGAAGAGGAAAATAAAATGTTTCGGCTACAGCTACAAGATATGAAGGTGCAAGTTGGAGAAGACTCCACGTCGGGGGCAGTAAAGAGGCCATCTTGTGGCCATGGTGGATATACTAGTTATGGATCTGATCATGACAGTGTTGTTGGTTGTGTCTATTGTTAGATGATAGAGGATGTGATCCAGGCAGCAGGGAACCAAGGAGGTTTCTTGGAAGCCTCATCTACCGCTCCTTCCCACCAGGAGGAACAATCAGGCACATTTCAGGAAGAAGACTGAGTGTCCCAGACTAGAATGGAGGTAAATAATCCATGTTTAGTTAATTTCTTCATTGATGATGATATCTCTTTTGAAGTCTGTGAATAACATATTATAGGCATCATCTTAAAGTTAATGAAGAATGTGGGGTATAAAGACGGAGGCCTTGGAGCCAACAACCAAGGCATTGTGGATCCCATCGAGGTGGTGGAATGGCATCGTTATACCGGGCTAGGTTATGTTCGAGAAGAGGTTGGAGAATGCTCCAAAACCAAAGAGGAAGAAAAATCCAAGACCCCATAAGCCAATGAATCTTCAAGTGATGGAACCAAATCAGTGTAGGTTGAGAGCACATCATCTCAAGATTGTGATTTCGAGACATATCCAAAGGGAGATGAGCATCACAAAGGAAGTTCTAAGGAAATCTCTCCTTGCCAGTCTAGAACTTGAGACAACCCATCAAGGTATAAAAAGTCTCAGTATTCTGATGTTCCATTTTATTATAAACACATCGATAATGTAAAACAAAGCTTATGGCATAAGAAACCATATAACACTGGAAAACCATGTTGTTTTCCAGTGTTGGAAAAGAAAATATTTGTATAGAAAATGTATGGCGTGTTAGAAAAACAGGACCGCGGAGCAATAAAATAAAACAAATGTAGAAACAAAACACAGAAGACACACAATACAAGAGAGACACAGATTTACGTGGTTCACCTAGTGTGGGCTACGTCCACCAGAGAAATTGCCAGGTCCTTCCTTTATTATTATCTAGCAAATGAAGGGATACAACCTACAACAAAACCCGCTATAACTTCCTCTTCTTTCTCTCACAGTCTCCTCTCTCAGAATACAATATTCACCAACATCCATAGCCGCAATACATTTCCCTCATAAAAGAGGGTTGCCTTCTAGGAAAAAAAACCCTAACATAATCTCTACTGTTAGATCTGCAACCTTATAATGAACGGTCCAGATTTACAATGAAATTACAATATACTTTTACAAGGCAATTTTTGCTTCAGGGGCTTTGCCCCCGAACCCCCGCTTGGCCCCAGACCCCCCAGCCGGGGGGATAGCCCCCCCTGCACTCCCTCGCGTGGAAGAGTGTACATACTTCTGGGGTGTAAATACTTC
>JASDQU010305936.1:140619-174570 GCA_032191745.1 Picea mariana | reverse complement strand
GGGGGACATCACTATTGGAAAACCACTGCACAAAAAATCTTATGATCCGGTTACTACTGGCCATCCTTATTTTCAGATGTGTATGAGTTTGTGAAAACATGTGACAAATGTCAGAGATTCGAAGGTAAACAATAACTGAAGTCTCTTCCCCTCAAACCTATAGTGGTCACAGGGCCTTTGCAGCAGTGGGGCCTGGACTTCATAGGTGAGATTCATCCACCTTCCAGTGGTCAGCACCGGTGGATCCTGGTTGCCACCGATTACTTTACGAAGTGGATTGAGGCTATTCCCACCCAGAACGCCAATCATACTGTCACCATAAATTTTCTGCAAGAAAACATATTTGCCAGATTTGGCTGTCCCAAGATATTGGTCGTTGATAATGTTGCTGCGTTCAAAGATAAACACTTGGTGAAATTGTGTGAAGAGCTGGGAATTCAACTGGTACATTCTACAGCTTACTATCCGCAAGGGAATGGCTTAGCTGAGTCATCCAACAAGAGTTTAGTCAGAATCATAAAGAAGATGCTTGAACAAAATGCCAGAGGTTGGGATTCCAAACTGAAGTTTGCCTTGTGGGCTGACAGGGTTACATGTAAGAAATCAATTGGTACATCTCCTTTCAAGTTGGTATATGGTACTGAAGCCATATTTCCTATTAATATTGCATTTCCGGTTGCAAAGTTCTTACAAGAAACTGATTCTAAACCAAGTGATTTGACCAGGAGAATTCATAATTTGGTAGAACTACAGCAAGATAGAGAGCAGCTCTTGGAAAAAATAGAATTGCATCAAGAAAGAATCAAAGAAACTTTCAACGGGAAAGTCAAATCAGATGTCTTCAAAACAGGGGATTTAGTCTTAAAGTGGGATGCAAAAAGGCAAGAGAAGGGGAAACACGGAAAATTTGAGGCTCTCCGGACAGGTCCTTTTGTCATAACAGCGGTGCAGCAGAACAATACCTTTGTTCTCCAAACTCTTTCAGGCGAGGCAGTAGCAGGTGGCCCTTTCAACGGGCGCTTCCTGAAGATCTATTTCTCATAAGGCTTCCTTTGAAGCCCTTTTCTACTTGTACATATTTCTTTTTTAGTTCTGTTTTCTTTATTTCTGTCTTTCAATAACTCCATGCCCAATGGTACTAGCAAACTATTTTTCAATTTTCTGTTTCAAATTGTAATAAGGCTACTGAGTCTAGCTAGGTTCTTGGTCACCTCACAGGGAGATGCCCATCCCAGTTGGAGCCAAATGTTAGCTCCCAAAATCAACCCATCCCTCTGGTCACATTTTGTGGTGTATAGCATGGCTATTGGTAGTTTTCTCAATTTTTTTTTGAGTTTTTCTAAGCTGCAAGGTTTAGGTTTTGATTTTGTTTTAGGAATAAGATGACTCACAAAAATCTTCTTTTCAAAATTTTCATAATTTGCTTTCAACAGCTAACGTGTGTCCAAAAAATGAGTGTTAGCTGTTGAAAATGGCGACTTTCCACAGCTAAGGAGCATCTTTCATAGGTCTGTGCGCTGCTGAAAGCGTTGAATTTCAAAATATCCAAAGAAGCATTGTCACGGGTGGTGCGCTGATGAAAGTGAAGACTTTCCACAGCTACAGAGCAGTTCTTATGGGATCGTGCACTAATGAAAGTGAAGACTTTCAACAGCTAAAAGGGGTTTTCCATAGGATCGTGCGCTGATGAAAGTGAAGACTTTCAACAGCTAAAAGGGGTTTTCCACAGGATCATGTGTTGGTGAAAGCGGTAAGTATCAACAGCTAAAGGGGCGTTTTCCACGGGCCGTTGGCTGGAGAAAGCGGGAATCACGTGCGTATTATCCACGTTGCTAAAAGTTAATGATGATATGATCATCCCACGTCATGCAAATCCAAATCATGCACTGATGAAAGTGGGCAATGATGGATATTCAGTTTTGCACGTCAAAATAGGATTGCGATGCGGATCTAGTTCAGTGACGCATGCTGCACACTCATGGCACCAAAAATGGTAATTTTGAATCCAGCAATTCAGGTATAGAGGTTGTACTTCCAGGCTGACAACATCAAATCAGATTTTTGCTTCCATGTCATACATTGTTCACGAAGGTTTGTTAACATTTCAAATGTTAGAAAATAGAGCCGACTCCCGAGTGCTTTCAACAGCGCAAAACCTCGGCTCGACCAGCAGTTGCAGGGGTTGATATACCATATTGTTGGGGTTTTCAAGCTACAGAATGGCGAGGAGACGCAGTGGTTCCCTACTCAGAAAAGAGCTGAACAACCTATCTTTTTTACAGACACATCCCGAAGTCCAGAAACATTTTTCAAATACAGGGTGTATTGAATTCGTTGAGAGGCTGCAAAATGGTTGCCACCATTCGACAGCAGAATCTTTTGCCAAAACTTTCGATGGGAATAAGGCTCATGTTGGGTCATTGGAAATCTTAGCAGACGAAGCTGCCATCGCTGCAGCGACCAGCCTACCAAGGACAGGCCTGAGCTGGTTCAAGACCACAACCACCAAAAACTTGAATTTCAGGGCTTATTTAAAGGAGGATTTCAAGCACAGCACATGGAAGAAGGGCATTCTGGTTTCCTATCTTGAAGAGGAGTGGCAAGAGCTGTTTAAGGGGATACAAATCTACATTACCTCAGAGGGCAGGTATGACAAACTCATGATGTATAATTTTAAGCTCCTGGACCATTTCACAGGTAGGACGCTCCTCAATTTACCTTTTTTCTTACATAAGAGTTTAACCAAGGTCTGCAAGAAAATCAGGGCTCAACCCCTAAGCATGAAGAATACTCTGTGCCACTTCGGCCTCATTAAATTGATCATTCTAGAGGAATTAAAACAACAGGAAAGGAGCTGGCATCATTTCCTATTCTGGGAGGGTTTTGAAACACAGAATCAGCCTGTAAATGAACAGGGGAAAGGATCAAAGAAACAACTGACTCCTCAAAGTAGTTCAAGGAAGAGGAGGACCTTTCCAGGACCTCCAGAAGATAGAATCTCTGGAGTGAAGTCCCGCAGGTCAAAGAAAAGGTTAATATTTGAAACCACTACAGAACAGCCCACAGAGCAGCTTACAGAGAAGAGAACCAATATATTAAACTTGCCCTATACAGATTCAGAATCAGAGCAAGAGGATCAATGCCCTGTCACCAACAGCCCTGAGCAGTCAACTAAGTTTGCACAAAACTATGAGACCTTCACTCATACAGAGGAGGGAGAAACATAAAAAAGCTCCAAGTCAAAGAAATCTCAGAAAATCAAGCATCTAAAAGAGGTAATTTATCAGCAAGAGGTTTTGGAATGGGTGATCAAAGAAAGGTATAAGAAGTTGTCTGATAACTTCACCAAAACCAATGTTGTGTTTGAGAGATTGGCTCGGGAAAGTGTTAAAGAGAACAAAAGAAAGAAAAAAATCACCAAAGATTACAATATCCTATGGTGGCTTGCCAAATGACTTAAAAGGCAGATAAGAAGATTGAAACAAAAACAAAGGCAAAAATCCCATCTAGACTTGAAGGTGCTTGCTCAAGTCGCTGTTAATATGCAAGGTGAGAAATCTGAGACACATTGAGTTTTGATAGAATCAAAATTTTGAAGGTGAAAACTCATTTTGGGCGCAGTCAGAGCTTTCAACAGCGCAAAGTGATATTTTATGATCCGTTAGCTGGTGAAAGGTAGCGCTTTCACTAGCTAACTAGCGAATTATAAAGCCCGTTAGTTGTTGAAAGATGGAAAAGCATTTTTGAGAACCAAGGACAGAACATGTCAATTTTTGCAGTTTATGAAGAGGTTCCAGGCTATCAAGGGACTATTAGATCGCATGCATAGGACTCAGCATCAGAGGTTCGAGAGAATTTTGGGAACACATGCAAAACAACTTCCTCAAAAATTGACCATGAACATTGAAGAAATCCAACTGTCCGGACAGGTGCCTTGCCATGTTTCATTACTCGCAGATCCTAGGAGCTAAAGGATATAGATGGCGAATTTTTGAGATTGGAAACAATCCGAATGATAGTTTAGTTGTTAAAGTCTTTATCTTCAAAGTTGTTTAGTCATATTTGAATTGCTTTTATTAAATACAGATCCATGTTTTTAGGATCTGTAAAACAGATTGTAAGAGCCTATAAAGGCCTATTTTTTATATGAGATAAGGGTTCAAACTGGGAGATATTTTATGCCACTGTATAGAATCTTTTTGCAGAAATAAAGTTCAGTTTCCTTTCGTTTACAATATCAGAATTGTTCATCTTTCATTTCCTGTACTTTGTTTCAGTTTATTTTAGTTCATAAAGATTGCTATCTCTTTATTGAACTCATAAGCTTGAAATTAAAGGATTCCTCTCTATCTTGTATTCAGCCCTGCATTCATTTGTATTTGGCCATCAAGAATAGTGTTCTTCATTCCCCTTTCAAATTATTTGATCTGATTATTGTTCCCTAAAAGAACTGCTTCTTTAGATGTGTGATGAGTGTTTATTTCATTGAATCATTAAAGACCCCATTGTCCCAAACACATAAAAACCATTATTTCTAAGTTACCAAGCACCTTTGCTCTACAACCACAAAGGGTTTCTTGGAGTGATAACACCATCGACTCCAAACAAGGTAAATTTTCCTAATAATCCACCACCTTGATTCCCAACACCGGTGCCTTACAACGTCGTTGAATATCTAGCGAAGTTCCCCACCCACATGATGTTATTATATTCTCTTAGAACACCTGCTCAGTTTGAAAACCCTTTATGTGTTCTACATGCACCTCCTATTCCATGAATAGAAAAAAGAGTTCCTCTTTCCAAAGAGTCATCTTCTCAACCTAAGGAGGCATATGATATTATTGATCTAGAACCTGGGGTTCCTACTTTCTATGTCTCAGTTATGATTTCTGATTTTATGCTCCATAATTGTGTCGCTGACACAGGAGCGAGGCACAATGTCACGCACCTTCAATTCAAGAGGAGATTGGGTATTGAATGCATGAGCCCATGTAAATATCTATTAACTTTGGATTCAAGGACTATAGAAACTGTTGGTTACATCAATGACTTATTCATTACTTTCAACCAAGCACCGGATGTGAGCATGCTCATTAACGTGATCGTAGAAGACATACCTGAAGAATATGGCATGCTTTTAGGGAGGGAGTGGTCCACCAAAGTAAAAAAGGGTTGTTACTTCATGGAAGGAACCCACTTCACCTTTCCTCATAAAGGTGTTGAAGTTGTCATCAGGAGGGAACCAAAATACCGAGAGCAGGTTCTACCTCCTTCATACAACACAAAACATGTGTCTTTTCAAGACATTGGTATGGGTACGTATACTATTTTATCTGAGGAAGATGCACATGCCCCTCCTTCTGATTTGGAAGAGATGGTGTGGAGCATGGATTTTGACGGTGCTAAATCCAAGCACGGATCTAGGGTTGGGGTCCTTTTGTGTGAACCCAAGGGAAAGGCAATCCCTTTCTCTTTTCGATTAGAATTCCCTAAAACTAATAATATGGTTGAATATGAAGCGTTAGTTCAAGTCCTCCAAAAGGCCTTAGACTTAGGAATTCACCATTTGTCGGTGAGAAAGGATTTTGAATTGGTTGTGAATCAAATCATAGATAAATATGAAGTTCATAGCCGATGCCTCAAACAATACCACCAAAGGGATAAGGAACTTATTGAGAATTTTTTATCTTTCAACATTCAAGTCGTACCTAGGGCCACAAACCATGTAGCTGATACTTTGGCCTTAGCTAGATCTTGCTTCACTTCGGATTTCGTAAGGTCTATCGAAGATATAAAATTCCAAATTTTACATAGACCTGCATTACCTAATAACATTGACTCTTGGAAAGTTTTTTATACTGACAAAAAAATCTATAGGTTCCTTCAAAACAAGGAGGAATTTGAAGATTTACATATCAACCATGAGTTGGAAGAGGAAACCAGGGACATAATCCAATTGAAGACAAATAAAATTTCCCTTGGTTTGTTTGTATTGGAATCCATGTTTGATTCCAATGATGCCACTACCTCTACGCCTAGTATTGATAGTGAATCTGTTAGGAAGGTGCAAGAAGCCATCCCTATAAACCCGGGAAATGAGAAAGATCCAAAAATGGTTTATATAGGGTCACAATGTTCTCCTGTTGAGATCACTCAATTCACGGAACTTTTGAAAGAGTTCAAGGATGTTTTTGCTTGGTCCTACGAGGATCTCAAGGTTTTCTATATGCAAGAGATAGTCCATGTCATATACATAATCCCTGATTTGAAACCTTACAGGTAGAGACAAAGAAAGAACAACCCTGCTTTGGAACAAACAATTAAAGATGAATTAGACAATATGGAAGCATCTAGAGTCATATACCATGTTCATTACTCACAATGGGTATCTAATTTGGTTCTCGTTAGGAATAAAACTGGTGATATTCGTTTGTGTGTCGGTTTCGAACATTTGAATATGGTATCCCTAAAATACAACTACCTCGTCCCACCAATGGAAGAGATCCTCCAACAAGTCTTTGGCACTCAAATGATGTCCCTTTTAGATGGTTTCTCATGTTACAATCAGATAGCCCTCAAGTCTTCTGATAGTCGCAAAACCACCTTCACTACCCGTTGGGGCACATATGCATATAAAAAGATGCCTTTTGGCTTGATTAATGTTGGGAACACCTTTCAATGTTCCATGGCCATTTCTTTCAAAGGATTATTGGGTAAGATGATTGTTCTCTACTTCGATGACCTCACAATCTTTTCCAAAGAACGAAGTAGTCATTTTGATCACCTCACACAGGTTCTTCTTAGATGTCGTAAGTTTGGCATATCTTTAAATCCTAAGAAGACCATTTTCGGTGTTATGGAGGGAAAAATTTTGGGTCACATCGTCTCTCAAGAAGTTGTCAACGTTGATCCTGAGAGAGTGGTAGAAATAAAAAAGATTCCCTTACCTACTAATAAAAAATAAATGCAATATTTCTTTGGAAAGATAAACTTCCTAAGATGCTTCATTCCTTATTTTTCTCAAGTAGTCAAACCTCTAAATCAACTTATGAAGAAGGACATTCAATTCAAATGGGACCCTCCTACCCATCAGGCTTTTGAATCCATTAAGAAAGCCATTTCTTCTACCCATTTGTTAATCAGTCCTAATCCCTCTAACGAGTTTGTCATGTACACTAATTCATTAGAGGAGACAATTTCTAATCTTATTGCAAAAGGATCATGATGAAAATCTTAGGCCAATCGCCTTCCTGAGCCAGAATTTGAAGACACACCAAATGAACTATTATACACTAGAGAAACATGCAGATTACTTATATAAATCCTTGGAGAAATTCTGACATTACATCCAAGGCCACAAAGTTTAGGTTTTTGTGCCTACATCTCTCTTAGTCACTGCCTTGAATCAAACTGAATTGCATAGTAAATGGTCCAAATGGATCATGCGCATGCAAGAATATGACTTAGACATTAAAATGACAAAAACCATAAGGGGAATGGGTCTAGCTAAATTACTAATTCAATCCCACTCATCGGTCATAGCTGAACCACCTCAAGTAAATGACTTGATTTCTTTTGAAGAACTGGTTAACAAAACTGAGTTAGCCTCACAACCATGGTATGGACCTATCATGTATTTTCTGATCAATGGTTTTTTCCCACCAGACATGGATACTAAATCCAAATGAACACTTTGTTTACAAGTCGTCTTGTATTTTTTACAAGACCAAATCATTTACTGAAAAAACCTTGATGGGGTTTTGTCACAATGCTTGAGTCCTGATCAAGCCCAAATGGAACTTGAACAATGCCATTCTGGGGTTTGTGGAGGTCACTTTTTAGCCAAAACTACTACAACAAAAGTTTTGCATGCATGTTACTTTTGGCCTTCACTCCACCAAGATTCCCATTTACTGGTTCGAAAATGTGAAGCTTGCTAGTGCTTCACTGGGAAGCAAAATTTAGTTGCCTTACCTCTTAGGCCTATTGAAGTCTAAGTCCCTTTCACAAGATGGGGCATGGACTTTATTGGGCCAATTTCACCACCTTCCAACACTGGTCACATATTCATCTTAACAACTATAGACTACTTTACAAAGTGGGCTGAAGCAATTGCTCTTAGGAACACTACAAGTCAGCAGGTGGTAGAATTCGTTGAACGTAACATTTGTCTCGTTTTGGAGCCCTTGATGAGATACTAACTGATAATGGATCAGATTTCATGTCTGATGGCATGCTTCACCTTGGTGTCACATATGGCATCCAACTTTTCCGATCTTCCATCTATTACCCCCAAGCTAATGGATTGACTGAGTCAACAAATAAAAATCTGATTCGGATCCTTAAAAGGACAGTCAAGGATAACAATCATGATTGGCACATAAAGCTAAAATTTTCTTTATGGGCTGATCGTATAACCCCTAAGATAGCTACAGGTCAAATTCCTTACACTCTAGTGTATGGAGCCCTCATTGTCCTACCTGTTCACTTACAAATTCAAGCCTTGAGGTTGGATATTGTTGAGGCAGAAGATGATTTCCAACCTTTACAACATCATTTAGACACACTCAGCGAACTAGAAGAGGTAAGAAAAGACGCATTCCAACACCTCCAAAAGAAGAAAGACATTGTTAAATGCTCCTTCGATAAAAGAGCCACAATGGTAAATTACAAAGTAGGAGATGATGTCCTATATTGGGACAAACCACATGAGGCCCCATCCAAACATAGCAAGTTTGATTCTTTATGGTTGGTTCCTTACACAATCTACGAGGTTTTATGGACAAATTCTTTCAGATTAAAAACCCTGGATGGCGAACCACTCCAATTCCCTATGAATGGTCGTCACCTAAAGTTCTTTTACTCTTGAAGGACCTCGTCATCCTATACATAAGTCACCATTGGTTGGTTTTTTGCTTGTATGTATTTATTGTTGCTGATTTTCCTTCTTGTATCTATTTGTTGTTGTTGATTTATGCTTGTATATATCTCCTTGTTTTCAATTTGGAGCTTTTTTTCCTGCTTGGTTTCAATTTTGGGTGTAAGTGCCTTTTGATTTTTTCCTCGATTTTTTTTTTGTTTTGTTTTAATGATGTAGGTTGTCTTCTTGTTTTTGGTTTGTCTGGTGTTTATGTGAAGGGTATTGTCATTGTTATTATATGGCTATTTGAAAATAATGCACCCTTATGAACCCTTTTATCATGCTTGGCCTATGAGAAACTCTGACTTAATATCATCTTAAATAGGAGTAAACCTTATTGTTATTTAATCAAAGTTAGTGAGGAAAGTCTAAGGGGGTAGCATACCATTCACTAGTGAAGCTGAAAACCATGATGGCATGATGGCTTACATGGCTATGTGATGCAAACCCCCAAACCCTCCGGTCCAAGGTCCGCGTAGGATCGTTCTAATATGCCCTTTGAGTCTAATTGACTCTTTGGTTTCCCCTCGGGAAATACCCTTCACACTCAACAGTGTATCCACAGGTCCTTATGGGTGTGCCCATGTGATCAAACACGAAGCATCATCCCAAACCTCCTTAATCGAAATAGGATCGCGCCCTTTGCAAGTTCGGGACTTCAGGTTTCAAGATTTTTCGATTTCTGTTGTCGAGGGTTCTTATCTCTACAACTGCCAAAACCCGAATTGTCGAACTCCGATGCACTCGACAAAGGTTGACTTTTCAATGGGCTTCTCACTTCATTTGGATTTGGAATTCATGATTTTGCAAATCCAAATCCAAGGCTCTCCGTCCTTCAACTTCCGAACCCCGAAACGGTCAACAAAATTTGACTCCACCAATTGACAAAGACACACCACCTATCATCCTTGCGGTTTTCTACCTTTGACATAGACTCCTGCCACCTATCACTCTTTCGAGTTTTCATGACTTTCAATCCCAAAGCATTGCCTTGTCCATTTCCCGACACCCGAAAGTGCTGAAATCTTGAAACTTTAATCCAAGTCCTATCGCAACTCGCGACTTCAGTATTTTTGTTCCACTGCACTCGACTCCTTGTCGCTAGGATCCATGAAATGTCGAAATGATCTGAAGGCTTGTGCAAATCACAATCAAGGGTCCACGTTGATTCTATATCCTAGAGCGGTAAGCTCGCCTGCTTCTAACCACCCTGAAATTTCCTTGGATCCTATGGTCCTCGTGATTTCAGGAATTCCCCACAGAGAATTTCAACCGCTCGTTGCTCCTTGATAACTCCTGCGAAATAAACCAAGGTTCTTCCTTTGGGATTTAACTTCTGCAAAATGACTTTTCTTCGTCTGCCCCTTGTTTATCTCAAGGCACTAACCCTCCTGAGATTTCCTTGCAACCTCAAGTCTTCAATAAGACTCTTGTGTGCACTTCTTGCGACAAACTCTCAAATACTTCTAAGCATTTGATTCTCTCGACTCTGTGCACTTTTCTGCAACAACAGTCTTCTAATTCACCCCTTGGTTGATAAGTTCTCAAATTTCAACCGGCCTACGTACACCTTGAACGGCTCCTGTGTCTCACCTACACTTCTACGAGAATGAGAACAACGGTATCCCTCCCGAGCTTTCATAGATAAACTCTGAATATTCGTCAACACACTTCTTGCGGACGATTTCACTGCACTCCTTGCAAGAACTTCTCACTCAGGAAGAGAAACAATTGAAACTCATTCTCTCTCTCTCAGACTTCAAATATTTAACATGAAATCATACATTCACACAATATTAAAGAAAATGCATAACAGAGAGAATAAACAACCATAACCATATCATTCAACATGTATACACAGAAAACATCATAAAACCATAATCTAAATTAAAGCTTCATATATTAATTCAAATCTCTTGTACATGAGTTCTTCTTCTCAACTCTCTACTACAACTCTCTTCTTCTCTATACAAAGGTGAGGGTGTCTATAGTCGGTTTTCCCTCCTATGCTCTAAACTGTCTAATCTGGAATTTAAATCTGCCTACTTACATTAACTATGCATAAATGCCTCTACCTACTACAGATGAGAGAAAATCGCTCATGATCTGTTTACATCCTCCAAAATATAAATGCAAGCTACGCCTTATTACATTAATATTTCAAAAACATTCCAAAACACTTTTGCAATGTGCTGAAATGTGTTGGCGCTCATCCCAGTTGTCTTACGCCCCCACGCTCGCTTGCTGCTGGCGATGCTCCTGCATCATACTCCCTCGCTTGAAAATTTTCATGGACTCCTGTTCATGAGCTCTTGCACAGTTTGTCCATGCTTATGAATTTCTGCTTCATTTTCCCAGCTGGTGTCTTCAACTAGATGTCCCTTCCATTTGACCAAGTATTCAAAATACTCTTTCCTCCTGGTCTTCTTGCTGACCCTCTTGTCAAGTATACTTTCCATCTGTGGCTTTTCAGCTACAGGTAGTTGTTTAGTCCACTGAACCTCTGTCTGTCCATTCTCTGCTCCTACTTTTCCATCTTTGTAAGGGTACAAATCTGAGATGTTGAATATCAGTGAAATTCCGATCCCATCGGGTAATTCAATCTCATATGTGTTTGCCCCAAATTTCTTCAAGACCTTGCATGGTCAAATATTTTTCATTTTCAGTTTGTTATATGTTCCCCTTGGGAACCTATCCTTCCTCAGATGTGCAATAATCAGATCGCCAACTTCAAACTGAAGTTCTCGCCTGTGTTGATCTTCTCCATGTTTATACTCTTAACTCAAAGTTTGCAAATGTTCCCTCACTTGGCTGTGAAGTTCCTTCATTTCTTCTGCAAAATCCTCCGCACTAGCACTTCTAAATTTAGTATGTTCTGAATCTTTCAATTTAGACACTCCCCTGGGTTGCATTCCATAAACAATCTGAAATGGACTCTGCCCTGTGCTTCTGTTAATTGAATCATTGTAAGCAAATTTCGCCTGTGGCAGAATGTGATACCACTGACTGTGGTGTTCAATCACTAGGATCTTTAGCAAATATCCCAAGCTTTTGTTTATAACTTCTGTCTGCCCATCCATCTGAGGATGATAATCTGAGCTAAATGAAAAACTTGTCCCCAACTTCTTCCATAAAGTCTTCTAGAAATGTCCCATGAACTTGGTGTCTCGATCTGAAACAATACTTCTTGGCAAGCTGTGAAGTCTGACAACTTCTTTGAAAAAGAGGATTGCAATGTGAGTTGCGTCGTTGGTTTTCTAGCATGGTATAAAATGTGCCATCTTTGAAAATCTATCGACTACCACAAAGATTAAATCGCAACCTCTTTGCATCCTTGGCAGCCCTAATACAAAATCCATGCTCACTGCATCCCACAGCCTCTCAGGTATGGGTAATGGCTGGTATAGCCCTGTGTTCTGCCTTTTTCCCTTTGTGTGCTGAAAAATTCTACATCTATCCACAAATATTTTTACATATGTCCTCATCCCTGGCCAAAAATACAAGCCATTCAACTTTGAGAATGTCTTATCATGACCAAAATGTCCGACCAATCCTCCATTGTGTTTTTCTTTCAGCAGATTCTCCCTCATGGAGCATTTTTGAATACATAATTGATTGCCTCTGAATAATAATCCATCCTAGATCATATATTCAGTCCATTGACTTCTGTCCCTGAGAATTGGATTCTCAGATGCCTCATACACCTCTTTAAAATCTGGATCGTCTCTGTACATTTCTTTGAGATTATCAAAACCCAAAGTTTTGACTTTAAATTTCTGCATCAACAAACATTTCCTGCTCAAAGCATCATCAACTTTGTTAGCAATTCGAGAAATATGTTTAATTACAAAAGAAAAATTTTGCATATATTCAACCCATTTTTCATGCTTTTGGTTCAGCTTGTCCTATTGAGTCACGAATTGTAAAGCGTGATTATCGCTGTACAAAACAAACTCTTTAGGAACCAAATAATGTCTCCACTTCTTCAGTGCTTGTATGACAGCATAAAATTCATTTTCATATGTGGAGTACTTAAATTTCACTTCATTCAGTTTCTCACTAAAGTATGCGACTGACCTATCATCTTAGCTCAAGACCTCTCCAATTGCAAATCCACTAGCGTCACATTTGACCTGAAATGTCTTACTGAAATCTGGCAACACTAGAATTGGTTGTTCAGTAATCTTCCTCTTCAGCAAGTTGAAACTTTTCTCTGCTTATTCTGTCCAGTGAAAAGACTTATGTCTTTTCTTCACCATGTCCATCATCGGTGCGCTAATTCCACTGAAATTTCTGATAAATTTCCTGTATAAACTAACCAATCCATGGAAACTTCTAATTTCAAATATACTCTNGCGATGGCCAATTCTTAATGGCATCCACCTTCTCCGGATCCATTTTCAGCTCATTTGCAGAGATAACAAAACCCAAATAAATGAGTTATGTCCTCATAAATGTTGATTTCTTCATATTTATCAACAACTTTTCTTGCTGCAATCTCCTCATCATTGTAGCCAAATGCTTCAAGTGTTCAACTTCTATCTTGCTGAAAATCAATATATCATCAAGATATACGATGATAAATTTTCCTATGAAATCCTTCAGGACTTCATTCATCAATCTCATGAAAGTACTAGGCACATTTGTTAAGCCAAATGGCATAACAAGCCATTCATACAACCATTCATACAACCCTTCATTTGTCTTGAATGTCGTCTTCCATTCATCACCTTCTCTCATTCGTATTTGATGATATCCACTTTTCAAATCAATCTTTGAAAAGAATCTTGCTCCACTCAAGCAATCCATCAAGTCATCCATCCTTGGCAATGGAAATCTATACCTGATGGTAATCTTATTGATCACCCTCCAGTCTGTGCACATCCTCCAGCCTCCATCTTTCTTTAGGTTGAGCATTGTTGGAACAACGCATGGACTCAAGCTCTCTCTAATCAACCCTTTGTCCATTAAATCCTGGACCTATCTCTTGGCCTCTTCATTCTCTTGTGGCGTCAATCTATACGTTGCTTTGTTTGGTAAACTAGCTCCATGTATAAGATCAATATGATGGCTTATACTTCTGATAGGTGGAAATGAACAAGGTAGTTCGTCCACTACTATATCAACGAACTCTTCCAACAACTCTTGGATTTCCTCTGGTAAATCATCCACTCTTGTACTGGTTAAAACAATTCTAGGCTTCCTAACCACAATGAATTGTGTATCTTCCTTCTTCTTAACCTCCTTAAGGAGTTCCTTCCCACTCATGAGAAGTATAATGTTTCTTACCTCAGGTTTCACTTCTTTATCCTTAACCGACAACAACATGTGAGTTCTCCCATTCTTCTCCAAGGTGTATGTGTTCTTTCTCCCATCATGAATCACATTTCTGTCATATTTCCATGGTCTACCCAGCAATAGATGACAAACATCCATGGGAATGACATCACATAGTATTTCATCTTTATATCCTCTTATTTTAAGTTCAACTAAACATTATTTAGTGACATTTACTTGATGTCCTTTTAGTAGCCATGAAACTCTATATGGGGTTGGATGTACGATAGTGTCCAGCTCTAGCTTTTCTACCATCTCTGTAGAAACGAGATTGTCTGTGCTACCACTATCCATGATGACTTTGCATACCCTGTCTTTGGTCTTGCAAGTAGTCCGAAAAGTTTTTTCCTTTGGATTGGGTTCTCTGCCTCTTTCTCCGATGTTAAGAGAACTTTTCTCATCATTAGTGATCTTCCACCCTCAGCATCTTCTGCCTCAACATTCCATCTCTGTGCTTCGGCAATGTGAGTTTCACCTCCTTCTTTCTTTTTATCTGGGCATTCATAGGATTTATGTCTGTTTTTTCCACAGGTAAAGCATTTTATTTCTCCACCTCTGCCTCTTCCTCTTCCTATGGTACGAGGAAAAGCATTCTTATTAGCATATTGTCCTCTCTATGAGCTTCCTCCTCTCTCATGCTGAGTTTGAGGTTTCTTTCCCTCCTCTTGAGGTCTCTGAGTTCTATCTTGGGAAATTGTTTTGCCTCTGGTCTGACTTCTTCCTCGGCCTCTTTGACCTTGCTTTCATCTTAGTTTTTCTTCAGCTTTCAGAGCCATCTGATAAGAATCTTCTACAGTCTAAATGATCATCATGCTCATCTCATATTGGATGTCATATCTTAGACCATTCATGTATCTGGAAACCTTTTCATCATCACTTTCCCGATGACCTGCCTTGATGTTTAGTTTGTAGAATTCTTCAGTGTATTCTTTCACTGACATCAAATTCTATCTCAATTTCTGCATTCTCCGAAACAGACTAATTTGATAATACTTGGGTATGAATTTTGCTTTCATCTTTGCAACCATTCTATCCCTACTCTTGATTTTCTGCTTGCCTTTGCAGTGTCTGTCAGCCTGCAGTTCATCCCACCATAATGTTGCATGCCCTTTAATTCTTGTGATATCATGTTTGACTTTCCTGTCTTCCTCAACATCCTCATAGTCAAAATATTTATCCAGAGCTCTAATCCAATCTAGAAGCTCTTCAACATCCAGATTTCCCTCATACATGGGAATCTCCATTTTTTCCTTGGCACCTATCCTTGCGACAGCCTTGAATAGGCATTCGTCTACAACATCTTCGACTGCGACTTCTTCTCCATGTCCAGCTTCATTTTCACTGTCAGCCTCACTGATATCTCTAGTGTCGACTGTGCGCCTCTGTGCTGTCTCCATGGCATCAAGCCTGGCACGTAGTTCACGCATTTCCCTTTCCATTACTGGATCAGGCATTGGTCTATCTCTTCTTCTTGGAGGCATGGCTGAGAAATATTCTTCCTTCCTCTACTATAGAAAACAAAGAAATTTTTTTGTTCTTTGATACCACAACTGACACAAACCCCCAAACCCTCCGGTCCAAGGTCCGTGCAGGATCATTCTAATCTGCCCTTCGAGTCTAATTGACTCTTTGGTTTCCCCTCAGGAAATACCCTTCACACTCAACAGTGTATCCACAGGTCCTTCTAGGTGTGCCCGCGTGATCAAACATGAAGCATCAACCCAAACCTCCTTAACTGAAATAGGAACGCACCCTTCGCAAGTTAGAGACTTTGGGTTTCACGATTTCATGATTCCTGTTGTCAAGGGTTCTTATCTCTACAACTGCCGAAACCCGAATTGTCAAACTCTAATGCACTCAGCAAAGGTTGACTTTTCAACGAGCTTCTCACTTCATCAAGATTTCAGACTTCACGATTTTGCGAATCCAAATGCAAGGCTCTCCGTCCTCAACTTCCGAACCTCGAAACGATCAACAAAATTTGACTCCGCCAATTGACGAAGACATGCCACTTGTTGTCCTTGCAGTTTTCTACCTTTGACGTAGACTCCTGCCACCTGTCACTCTTTCGGGTTTTCGGGACTTTCACTCCCAAAGCACTACCTTCTCCATTTTCTGACACTCAAAGTGCCGAAATCCCGAAACTTTAATCCAGGTCCTATCACAACTCACGACTTCGGGATTTTCATTCCACTTCATTCGACTCCTTGTTGCAAGGATCCTCAAAATGCCGAAATGATCCGATGGCTTGTGTAAAGCACAATCAACGGTCCACATTGATTCTAGATACTAGAGAAGTAAGCTCGCCTACCTCTAACCACCCTAAAATTTCTTGGATCCTACAGTCCTCGTGATTTGAGGAATTCCCCACAGAGAATTTCAACTGCTCGTTGCTCCTTGATAATTCCTGCAAAATAAACCAAGGTTCTTCCTCTGGGATTTAACTTCTATAAAATGACTTTTCTTTGTCTCCCCCTTGTTTATCTCAAGGAACTAACCCTCTTGAGATTTCCTTGAAACCTCGAGTCTTCAATAAGACTCCTGCGTGCACTTCTTGTGGCAATCTCTCAAATACTTCTAAGTATTTGATTCTCTCGACTCTGTGCACTTTTCTGCAATAGTAGTCTTCCAATTCACCCCTTGGTTGATAAGTTCTCAAATTTCAACCGGCGTATGCACACCTTGCACGGATCCTGTGTCTCACTTGCACTTCTGCAGGAATGAGAACAAAGGTATCCCTCTTGAGCTTTTAGAGATAAACTCTGAATCTCTGTCAACACACTTCTTGCGGACGATTTCACTGCACTCCTTGCAGGAACTTCTCACTCAGGAAGAGAAACAATTGAAACTCATTCTCTCTCTCTCTCAGACTTCAAACATTTAACATGAAATCATACATTCACACAATATTAAAGAAAATGCATAACAGAGAGAATAAACAACCATAAGCATACCATTCAGCATGTATACACAGAAAACATCATAACACCATAATCTGAATTAAAGATTCATATATTAATTCAAAGCTCTTGTACATGAGTTCTTCTTCTCAACTCTCTGCTACAGCTCTCTTCTTCTCTATGCTCAATGATCTCTGATTGCTAATGTTCCAACGATACAAAGGTGAGGGTGTCTATAGTTGGTTTTCCCTCCTATGCTCTAAACTGTCTAATCTGGAATTTAAATCTACCTACTTACATTAACTATGCATAAATGCCTCTACCTACTATAGATGAGAGAAAATCGCTCATGATTTGTTTACATCCTCCAAAATATAAATGCGAGGTACGCCTTATTACATTAATATTTCAAAAACATTCCAAAACACTTTTGCAACGTGCTGAAATGTGTTGGCACTCATCCCAGTTGTCTTCCGCCCCCACGCTCGCTTGCTGCTGGCAATGCTCCTGCATCACTATGTGATTGCAACTGCACTTTATCCGACCACTTACAATCTTATTTTTCCAAGGAACGGTCGTTTTTCCTACAAAGTTCCATCACTTGTGAGCACTAAGATATTTCAGTACCTACTGCCAAAAGTTTTTCATATTTCATTACTCCATTGATTGATTTGTTTGCTTGCTAGTTGTTCTCCAGTGGGTCGTTGATTTCAAAGATCTTCGTTTTCTTGTTTGTGTGTTGAGAATCGAATGTATGCATGAAACTTTGAGTTGATCCAAGGTTCACCTTAAGCCTCAATTCTCACAGTTAAGCCATAATATGGGTGAGGGAACTGTGTCACTTGGGCCACATTGCTCAACAAAACCCGGGTTATTATTTCCATTCTTCTATCCTTTATGAATCTCAGAATAAATTCTGTTGAATATATTTACTGCGCCAATTTAATTCTTCTTTTATCCCTAATGTGAAAATGGTCCTTATACTACAGTTGATCTCCTACCCCCTCACCCACCTCGGTCACTTTGAAAGTATTCTTGCTTGTCATGCGGGTGATCCCATTGTTCTACATGATTTGGAATACATTTCCCCTCCGACGCCAAGAATTTTGACCCAAATCAGCTTTGGGCTCAACATGGTGTTTAACACCTTCATTCCTCCACAAAATTCGGAATGTGATATGGTTCTGGTCAAAGACAGTGGCGGCGGTCATAGTTACTATGGCCTCTTCCCTTGAAAGAGTATTAGTTGGATTCCATCAGAGGGTTTTTATCTAAGTATTTAAAGACTTAACATGCATTAGAGAGTATCAGGGAACAAGGTTAATTCATTTGGCAATAGTCCAGGTCAGTTCGGAGTTGTTGCATCTAGTTGGGTTAGTGCTTCCATGGTCAGTTGGGGGATAGTGAGGTCAAATGGATATCAAAGTCATGGTTTTCCCTACTCTAATATCACCTTATGGGAAGCAATATAAAAACCATGACCATCACTATGTCCATCAACATATTAAACGGTACCCAAACAAGCTCATCCCATCCTTGCTCGACTTGTCATGGGACCATGTTATTTTCCCCAAAATGGATGCCTTCCTGGGGTAATTTTTGAGTTCTGAAACCCTCCCACATCATAATGCCTCATGTTAAGACTGTTCAATTCATATTTTATGAGATAAGCATGCAGTTTTCGAAACAATTATGATTTGCCCCTTTCTCCTATCACTAGGAGGGTCCCGTTGGGATGGGATCCATTCACAAAGAATAAAATGAATTGTGGTCACATTTTGGGAAATAAAATGCTTCCATATTTTAGGGATCAGGAAAATATTTCCAACAGGCTATCGTGGGCTTGATTTCTAGTCCGTATGAACCCCCTACGAAGGATGCAAAGTTAACATCACCCCAATGGCCAAAACCAATAACTATGACTTCTTGGTCTGATTCTGTTCAAATTTATATTTTAAAAGGAAAATAAAACCTAGGAATGGTGTACGGTAGTGCAAGGAATTTCCAATGGTATATCCTGTGCTTGGTTTCGACCCTTGGTTGGTAAGAATGAGCCTTTGCAAGTTCATGACCACTTTTGGACACTAGATTGGTTGTAGTGGTCTGGGGTTAAAAAATTGTTGTTAGAGTTTTAAATCAGATATTTAGCAGTGCCACACTATAATGGACTCGGATACATTTCGAACATCACCTCATTTGCCTCATTCTAACCTCAGATGGTCCGGTTAGAGTTGTCACAAGTTTGTTAATCATTTTGGGCAAAGGGGAGCAACTAGCTCACGTAGCGGGGTTTCATGAAAGATAAAACAGTCATTAATGGAGACAACTCAAAAATTTATGGCCATCTCATCGAAGTAATCGTTGATAACTTTCTGATAGTACTTCATTTTCCTCGATTGAATATCGTATGGAAATATGGCGCCTTTCGTAAGATTGGGTGTCATGTGGGCCCACCAACAAGTGAAGGGTTTTAAGCGGCAATTGTTTGGGGTCAAAATTGAGGGGCTAGGTGGCATTATTTCAAATTGGTGACCACATATTCTCCCCAATCCTCCTCTCCTCTGTGAAAACCACCCTCCCACACCTCCTCCGCGCACTACCACCACTCTCCCCTTCACCCATTCTCAAAACCCTCGCGGCCTCCTTACGCGCTGACCCTCCACCTCACCTCTCTCCATGCCTCTACTCCCCCCTTCCTCTTCTCCTCTTGCTCCATGCACATCCCTCCCTCCTCCCACACTCCTGCCAATATCCCTCCTCCATGTGGACAACCAGCCCCTCTCCTCCATTGCGCGCTCCAACCACTGTCGTGGGGAGAGGTTTTAGATCTTTAATTTTATTTTTATTTTTATTCTATAGTTCTTTATATGTTATCTAAAATTTGTTTTTTTTAATTTTAGATTTTTATTATTAGTTTTAAATTTTTGTTTTATTATATATATATTAAAAATAAAATTATTCTTTATTTTTTTTAATAAAACTAAAAATTTAAATAAATTTTAGTCATATATTTGAACTATATAATTTTAATTTTAATTCCCCCCNCAAATTTTTAATTGCATAACTTCGCCATACAGAGGCAGAATTTCGCCCATAAATAGTCAAAACAACCGGGGCAAAGTCAAGAATGCATCCATGGCATTCACCTCCTCAAATTTAGCCTAGAATTTCAGTGGCACGTCCCAGAGCGACATGGACTCGTTATTGGCCCAAACACGCATGCGTCGGAAGGAGGCCTAATTGGGGGCATCTTAGGCCAAATTGGACCGGATGAGAAAAACCCATTTCAGATACAGGTATTCAGGCCTATAGCAGCCTATCAATTCTGGTTTCCAGCCCAGAATTTTGTCCCAATTTCAAATTTTTCCCTGATCAGTCTCTTGACCAACTCCTTCCTGTGTACCTTTTCAAGGCCATATATTTCTCATCCAGAGTCATATTTGCACCAAATGAAAGGAAGAGGAAAGGTAGAGAAAATAGATACATCATGGGAACAAGAAAAATCAGTTTTTTGGTTGTTTGGTACAGGGTAAAATCATCTCAAGGTTCAGGCCCAAATCAAAGCCATGCTTTGATCAAATCACATGGGAACTTATAGGAAAAAAATGGGGGTGTATAATAAGGTCTGAAAAGTACCTGAATAGTGGGAATTTCCTTACATACAACGACCAAAGCCCAAAGGCCCCTTACCCTCCTAAGCATCTCTCCAATTTCCCCACACCTTGGGGATTCATCCCAGTGAATCCAACAGCCATGGATGGTCGAGAACTATCCTATTTCACCCCATATACAACTTCAAAACATGGAAGAAATCAAGGAGTCTTTGGGATGGCACAAATCCCAAGGAAAATGATGATGTGGCATAGTAATTTTGTCATCTTATGAAAAAAGACTTTTTGTAATAGCTAGTCTCGCATAAGTTACTTTTGGCATGTATACATTGTAATTAAGAGGTCAAATCAGATTGGATTTGATCCCTTTTGGATAAGATTCCATTTTTAGGATAAGTTTACTTTTTGGTAAAAAGACAAAAACACTTTAGGGTTGGTCCACTTGTCACTTTTCCAAAAGTGACAAGTGTCTTGTGACCCAACCCTAATCCTTCACCTCTTCTTTATAAATAAGAGGGATGACATTGTAAAGGGGGAAGGATGAATATAGTAACAAAGCTTTGCTAAAATTTTCCAAAGCTCTTTGTGTGTGATACTTGTTAAATTTTAGTTGTTGGACATGTCACTTGTTGGTTAAGGGTTGAGGGGTAGAAGTAAATAATTTTTATGTTATCTATCTCTAAGAGGGATTGGTTATATAGGTGCTTTTTGTTGCTTCCTTGGGTTTAACTTACTTTCTTTCACTTTCTAACAACTTTGTTTAACTTGTTCAATGTGTTTTAGGGAATATTTTCTGAAGTATTCAATTGTTTTCAGCCTTAGTTAGTGGTCGGGAGTCCTAGGGCCCCTTATGAAAGCCCTTAAATAAGACTCATAGATTGTTGTTCATACTTGTTTGCTTCATTATCTTGTTCATGTACATTTTTGTTATGTTTTCCTATTATTAACCTTGTTGTCCCAAACTAGAAAATTGGCCATTTTGGTCAATTTTTCCACTGGGGACAACCATCTTAGTTGGTTGTTATCTATCTTTCATGTGTAAATTTATGTTTCATTTACTTCATTTTTTCCATATAAAATAACTAAAATTTTGTTGTTTGCCTGCAAGGATACAATCTGGTCACCTACTCTACTTCTCCTAAGAGGTTGGGGACCATCTAAAGACATGTTTGAGGCAAAGGGGCTAGCAGGACAATGAAGAAAAAACATCAAATATGATCGGTAAATCCACCCAATCACTCTCATATTCACCTTAAGTTCACTTGCACTCATTCTAAATTTTTTGGCACATGTACCCATGTCGATATGCTTTGCTTGTGTAGATAGTTTGAGTAGTTTGTTTTTAAATTTATGTTTATAAAATATGATCTGTACTGTCGTAAATAATCATCACTATTTTGAATTCCAATAAGTAAACTTCCAATCCCCATACAAGGAATCAGTTGGGACTTTCATGCATATGGCATCCTTGCCACTCGCAAAGAGCCTCAACCCATTCTTTTGGGTTGAATGGTATAATTGTTTACTTGTAATCAGTTAATTTTGTCATTTTTCATTGTATATTTCTTGTGCACTAATCTACAGGTGGTCTCCCCTAAAGGGGTCATGCAAAAATCAGCAAGCTAAAAACACTCAGATAACCGAAAAACACTTGAAAACAAAGCAGGGGTCTACCCCATACACACTAAAAAAAACCTATACTATATAGCTATATGCGTACACATATTATTTAGCCATGACATATATGTCACATAATTATTTTACTTATTTTATATAAAGTTTTAGATAGATTTAAATTCATTGGCTAGGAGGCACGCTTGTGAAGCGAGATGTTGCCTTGCCACGTGGATGGCTTGGTCCTTTATTTCAATACATTTCAATTTCATAGAATACTAAGTGTCAAAGACAAGGAGTCTTCATCAGGAGCCCCTCGAAAGTTGTCTACTTAGTATAAATCAAGTGGTCTTTCCTTAGTACTACACGGTCAAGGATTTGAATAGCTCAGCTTGGTTGGGATACTACAATGCTTGGGTAAGATTAACTAAAACTCCCTTTAGGGGGGTCCTGGGCCTCTTCGTTTTCAAAGGTATCCTTCTTCCATCCAATCCACTTTAAGAGTCTGAAAGCGTGAGGGATGGGAAGCGGCTAATCCCTGCTTCTCTGAACTGCATGGGGCACTCTTCAACCTAACCACTATGGTCTACTAAGACTATTCTTCTTATACTGTTTGGAACAGTTCCAAGATGTGTTTTCCTGATTGGGATAACTTTCAAAACAGTGTGGTGGCCAAGGCATGTGTTAATAACTAAAAATTCACCAATAAAATACATTTTAAGGTCAAACCTTTTTCCAGTCCACCCTTCATCCACGAACATAAATTGCAGCAGTAAATATTCTCCCAAACATAGTTGTAACAACTTGTAAAATGTTGTTCATTTTCATTAACAACCCCCTTTTTTATTTAACAATCTTCCAGGATCACTTCCTGGGTCACCCCGAGGGGTACCAAGCCATTTTGGGCTTGTTTCCCTGCCTTAAAAGCTTCAAAAAACTTTTTGTTTGCAATTTACAACCATCTAAAAAGAGTTGGTTGTAGATTTCAATCCCACTTTTCAACCTTATTTTTCGCTTTTTAACTTAAGGCATCCATTGGTCTATTGTCTAGGACCCTAGTTTACCTCGACAACCCATTATGGACCATTTTCCAAGGCTTTATGGGAGAGAACAACTCGTTGTTCACTTCATTTGGTTTGTTGTCCTAAAATTTAGCAAGATTATTTTCATCCTATTGTTCATAATTTTCACCCCCCAGACCATTTTGGCCAACTAGGATGTTGAGGGAGGACAACACCTAGGGTGGGTGGTCTTAAGAAATATTTCTCGTAAGTCTTTCACCTCTCCTTTTTCCCCTTCATTACCTCCTCAGGCGAAGGACCATCTGAGGTGCGGGTAATATCTATCTCATTCTGAGCTATTAAAGAGGTTGTAACTAGATTCACAACCGGATAGGTTGGATCTGTCCCAACAGACATATTTTTCTCATAACACCTTCCTGGAACAAGAATAAGAACAAGAACAACACTCCTCCAATGTTTTATCCAAATATTTCTCAAGATGATCCCCTTCTCTATAGATCCCAAGCTCTAATACCATGTCAATTTTCACATGCAACTCTATGTGACTAATTTCATATCTGAAAATTGCTTTCTAGTGATCTAACAATAAAACCCTAGTTGTTATTACTGAACAAATTTACATTGAAATTATTGACTGAAAACATATGAAACAAAAACACAAGGATCATAGATGAATCATCAATACACATGAGACACAATTTCAGCTATGTAATCTTGTTATCATCAGAAATCATAAGGGAAAAACCATCCATACCAACCAACACAATATCACCAAAATATGAGCCCAACCTTGTCCTCCAAAGTCACCAAAAGAAAGAACAACCTTATTCTCCAATAACCATACAAATCATAAGAGAAAAGCTCAGCAATATCTAGAAATCTCCTCTCCACATGAATCTACTATAGACCGCCTGTATGACCTACTGAAATCATCTGTCATCCTGTACAGATCTGTACCTTCCCAGAAACTCACATACATGATTCACCAACTGGAAACCCATGGACATACATTGTTTTCTCCATTGCAAATTGTGTATACCCTATACGTGATTTTTCCTTCTGCAACCCATGTATATATGTGCTTCGTCCTCCTGCAAATCACATATGGTATGAAAAAAATCACTCACACGTGGGACCTTCTTCACTTCTCTCTCTTGGGAAAGATTCACCACCTTGCAGACTTCCCTTTTGCTGAGATCACCAATCTTCCTAGCACAAGTGTAGAATCACTTATGCTAGCTCCATCATGTCTCCATGCACTCTACATGATATGTAATGTCACAATGATCTTTCTCCTTTATATACAAGTCCTAGGGGTCAACATAGAATCCCCTCCACAAATCAACATCAAATTAGGAGTTCATTGTGGGTGTGAAGCCCCAACATAAGCCCATAAATCCCATCATCAAACCCATGAATCCCCCACTCAAATACAAGGGGGTTTTCACCAAACAAAAAGTGTGATGTGGTGCCCACGACGATTCCCACATGCCCAACACCTAGGGTTATGTGAGAATACATGCTCAAAGCTACAAAAACTCAACAACAGATTACACCATAAGCAAGGTCAATTGTTCCAAATTCCATTTAAGAGTACCATCAAATGTCAATTAAGGTGAATCATGTAATCTTTGAGCACTTGAGGATTCTGAAATTCAAGCCATGCTTGCATTGGTACTTGAAGGAAGAAATGGAGGTCCTAACAATCATCATTGATCAGAGAATTTTTGTGAGATCTTTCTCTACAAAAATTCTACCACGAGGACCTTTTGGTAACGATTCATTTCATGTGAACATGAGAAAATAATTTCTAATCATTTCATATTAATGTGATCAAATTTTCATCATGATGTGCATATGTGTAATTAAATATCTACTTAATCAAGCGATAATGCAATAAAAAAATCACACATATAATTTGAGACCCATGTGGTAATGGAGTTCACCGAAACCTTTTGGTTGCATCTTCGGATCTGCTTGGAATATGAATCTCTTTATTATCCTTCCTTTAGTAGGGATGAAATCTTCTCACAAAATGTGGCACATGCTCCTTATAGAGAGGAAATCCTAGAGAGGCCTTCCCTTGTACAAAGAGAACTTAAGGCTGTCACGTAAGTGACATTTCTTCAAACACCATAAGGACTACCTTCCTCTCAATGCAAATCTCTCTCAAAGGAGCCTAAAGGTGCCTTCAAAGGGGTCTAAAGAGGCCTCCCCCATAATGATTACATAAGGAATTTATATAGTTTCCTTCTCTCCATAATTCAAGGAGACAATATCCACAATTTTAGGATCTAATAACAACTCAAAGACAAAAATGAGAAAACATCTCAACCAACCTTAACTTTCCCTTGAGACTAGGAAACCACTTGTGATAAAATGAGGAAGAATCCCAAACCAACTCATGAGTCTCCCAACTTCCTCTTAAAATTAGGAAACTAATTTGTGAGGTGGGTTCTCACACAAGATTAATTTCCCCTTAAAGCAAGGAAACTAATTTGTGAGTTGGATTCTCACACATAATTTTAATTTCCTTTTTACAAATTAAATGAAAAATACACAAGCACATTATGATAAAAAATATTAATCATTTTTATAATATGAATCATTAAACATTCCTTTTAAAAAAATTTCACCTATCATCAATCATCATTTTAATGATCTTCTCAATGGTGTGCAAAGTAATGAATCCTTGTGTGGAGATCCTCCTGGATCATACCTCCCCACAAAAAGCAGTTTTGGTCCTCCAAAATTATAGAGAGAAACTTGAATATCTGGAACCAGCTTCTAGGAAGAGTCTTACACTCCACGATGCACATCCCCACTGCTTGATCTTCATAAGAAATATCTCTAAAAGGCCGCACACTTATTTTCCTTCACCTTTGTACTTTGGAATGAGGATCTCGTTGCCAACACTTGCATCAATGCAAATCTGTATTTGATTCCCTGATCTACATAACAAATGTCTCTAAAAGGCTGCACCCTTCTTTTCCTTCACCTTTGTACCTCAGAATGAGGATGTCGATGCCAACACTTGCATCAATGCAAATATGTAGTTGGTAATGCATTATCACAATTTTGAAAACTTCAAAGCAATACCATACTTTCCAAGAGTTTATAAAACACTCATGGACAATTTTACAATGTTTCCAAATAGGCCTTAAGAAAAAATAATGCCTCTCACTCAACAGTGGCTATAAGACCCATTACAATGTTGTCAAAATAGACCTTGGAAAAACAATGCCTCTCACTCAACAATGGCTACAAGACCCATTAAAATGTTGCCAACAAGGCTTAGGAAAAACAACTGCCTCTCACTCTCATTGAGCATCTACAAAGCATTTACAATGTTTCATGGAAACTTCCATTTTTAAGACAAATGGAAATTACATCAAATTTTGAGGAAACATGCTCATTATCATCACGCCCATCTCAAAATTCTAAGACTTTTGACTGTAAGCATGACTACTTTATGTCAAAGTCTCAAAATGACTTCTTACCGCACCATCTTAGTTTATGTGCAAGGCTCAAACAATGATTTTCCTGCAATAATTAAAATCTTTCTTCCTTGCTGCAGCAGTCAAAGATCACCAGATATGCAACATACATTCATCCTTTTGCAATTTCCAAAAGGAGGAAAAAACCTTAAATGCATAAAACTTACATTGGTTTTTGTGCCAAGGCGCTCAACCGACTACTCAAATCTCAACGAACATAACACCAATAGGTTTTTCTCGTCATTATGCAACTTTTGGTTGTAGACTCAACCTTGTTTTGAAAGGTGCAACTATGCCTTGAAAAACATGTCAAAATATTAATGGCAAGCGAGGGCTTCTGACATGAGCCCTAAAATTAATCTACTGAAATCCAAAGTCTGACTACACCAGTAGATTCATGGCTAGAAATCATGTAAAAATTACTATAATTTTGTCAAATTCCATCACTGTCACTTTTGGGCCTCTCTTGGGATCCCTGCCTAAATATGTGTGCCACAATAGCCCATACGACCTGCATTAAATGTGATCCTGCATCGAAATTTGTGTACATAAATGAGTATGATCTGCATATGCCAATGGAACTCTGCCTCATGGCTCCCCCGCGCCTTGTCTGGATCCCCTCCATTAAATGGCATATCTTAGTTTAAATAAATTAAAGTGGGCAGGCATAGAAAGACAATGTCTTGGCGTATTGGTAATGACATTTGATAATAAGTGGGAGGTCTTGGGGTCAAACCCATGGGCCTCCTCTTTTGGTTTCCTTACAATGACATATGGTTAATAATAACCATATAATATGCCATATGTGACCATAATATTTGGTCAACCAATGAACTGTTATACATATAGCCAAATTTGTTATAACCATTAACCAAAAACTAATCCACCACAATTAACCATAATCCACACTTAATTATCCCTTAAGTAATTTTTGGAAATTTGAAACTGGCGTGCAGGGGTTGGGCCACTTGGCTTGCCCGTGGGTGGTAGGATTATGGCCAGTCCGATTGTTGGGTCCAACGCCAACCAGTCTGGCAGCAGGCCTTTTTAAATTTGTATTTTTCGTACTTGCCCTTCATTGGGCATCTAAGGGGTGCCATGTGGTGCCATATGATTGGGCCATTTGGAACACCTTGATTGATTGGTCAATGCCCACTTTCCAACCAAGTGGCAGTCTGCATCAGTGCCAAATCATTGACCCAGTCAACATCCAGTCAGCTGACACATCACAGCCATACTACCACATGGCACCTTTTTACTGGCCCATGTGGACCCCAAAAATGCCAAATCCGCATGACACATGGAAGCCTCTCGCGATACCATGTCATTGGTCATACTTCCCAGTCACTTTGTCACGTCATTACTCTACTACCACGTCAAAATCCCAGTCTGTGCCACGTCAACTCTGTACTACCTAGTCACTTTGCCACATCATCCATTGTATCACCATGTCACCTATGTACTGCCACGTGGCATCCGTATGAATTCCACGTGGAAAATTTTTACTGGTCCACATGGACCCCTGAAAGTTCCAAAAATGGGTGACACATGGAAGCCTCTCGTGTTTCCACGTCAACATGTTGACATCAACACTGTATGGATTTCACCAGATTTGCTTGTTTACCAAAAATTTCAAATGGCCATAACTTTTGCATCTGAAGTTTGTTTGAGGTTTTGTTTGTGTCGTGGGAAATATCTTGTCGAGGTCTTCGACTTGGTGTTTTTTTCATCAAATTCTAGGAACTTTGATTTTTGGCCATTTTTTTTAATTGAGAATCCAGCCTCCAATCATGGATGACTTTAAGGATGGAAATTTATATTAAAATGTAGAAACCTTGGCGAATATGACTAATCCTTCATATGCCAACTATAAATGTTTGGCGATATTTTTGTAAAAATATTCAAATTTATAAGGATTTTATATAGTTTATATAATTTTTTTGTGATTTTGAAGGTAAAATAATTTTTTCCTTTAGAATTTGGGTAAATCATTTTTAGAATAGCGAATATTTTTTGGGGAAAAACCACAAAACATTAGACTATGAGAGAAATTTAGCCCCTAAAATCATCTATGCCTCCAATTTCATAAGATCTGGTACATTCTTCTTTCTTGGTGTACCTCAAAGCTTGACGTGAAGCTTCCAACATTTCTTGATCCAATGACCACTCATTTGGAAGTGAGTGCAATAGTTGTGTGACTTCATGTCCTTCTCTCCTTTGTTGTAAGGATCTTTCCTCTTCCATTACTTTGCAACACTCTTGTTGTCCCAAGATGGTGTTGGTGATGATCTCAACTCTTTGCTTGAAGAATCCTATGCTTTTGTTGCTTTTGATTATTCTCTTTCACCAACGTATCGGGGTCTTCCTTCAACCTCCAATGGTTGAATGATGCCTTGGCCATCAATACCAAGACCTTGTCCTTTATACCCCATCTTCCTCAGAAAATTCAATCCAATTCCCTTGGTGTTCCTTTAAAAAACTCCAAAAAAGGCATCATCATTAATAAGGGGAGGAATTAAACATGGAGAATTATTTACCTCCATTCTTGTTTATGATAATTGGTCATCTTCCTCAATTTTGGCCAACTGTTTTTCTTGGTTGGATGAATTTATAGATGAGGCTTCTAGGAAACCACCTTGGTTCCCTAGTGCATGAAGAACATCCTATATTATCTGGAAATATGTGCAAGTATCAGTATTTTCATAATAAGAACCATAACTAATATACTTGACATGACCACAAGTTTGTCTGGTCTTGGAGGGACTTTCTTCTTCTCCTGTAGCAGAGCATTCCCCAACTTGCTCATCCATAGCTTGTAGTTGCAGTTGTAGTTTTCTCTTTTATTCTTGATATTCTTGAAGCAACCTCCTCAATTCAACATTCTCTGCTTGAATGGTCTGGTTGATTTCTTCAAGCTCACGAAGCCATGCTTTCTTCTTTGCCTTGCCCATGACGATTTCACAATCTGCAAAATCGGTCATACCAACTCTGACACCACTTGATCCGAGAATTTCTCTGAGATCTTTCTCCCAAAAAATTCTACCATGAGGGCCTTTTAATGATGATTAATTGCATGTGAACATGAACAAATAATTTCTAAGCATTGCATATTAACGTGAGAAAGTTGTCATCATGATGTGCATATGTGTAATTAAAACTCTACTTAATCAAGCGAGAATGCAATAAAAAAATCACACATATAATTTGACACTCATGTGGTAACTAAGTTCACCAGAACCTTCTGGTTACGTCTCTGGATCCTCTTGGAATAAAAATCGCTTTATTGTCCTTCCTTTAGCAGGGTTGAAATCTTCTCACAAAATGTGGCACATGCTCCTCGTAGGGCGGAAATCCCAGAGCAGCCTTCTCTTGTACATAGAGAACTTAAGGCTCTCAAATAAGTGACATTTCTTCAGACACTAGAAGCAATACATTCCTCTCAATGCAAATCTCTCTCAAAGGGGCCTAAAGGGGCATCCAAAGGGGTCTAAAGGGGGCTAAAGAGGCCTCCCCTCACAATACTTACATAAGGAATTTATATAGTTTCCCTCTCTCCATAATTCAAGGAGACAAGATCCACAATTTTAGGGTCTAATAACAACTCAAGGACAAAAATGAGAAAGCAAATCAACCAACCTTAACTTCCCCTTGAGGCTAGGAAACCACTTGTGATAAAATGAAGAATAATCCCAAACCAACTCATGAGACTCTCAACTTCCTCAAAAAATTAGGAAACAAATTTGTGAGGTGGATTCTCACACAAAACTAATTTCCCCTTAAAACAAGGAAACTAATTTGTGAGTTGGATTCTCACATATAATTTTAATTTCTTTTTTACAAATTAAATGAAAAATACACGAGCACATTATGCTCAAAAATGTTAATCATTTTTAAAATATGAAGCATTAAACATTCATTTTAAACTTTGTCACCTATCATCAATCATCATTTTAATGATCTTCTCCATGGTGTGAAAAGTAATGAATCCTTGTGTGGATATCCTCCTGGATCAAACATGTTCAGCGGTGCTTACCAATTTGCAATGAATTTGGAAGAGGAGTTTAGGAGGTCCAATAGACATGAAAAAGGGATGCCCCATAATTCATGCAATCATGTTAGTAGAATACCATTTGAGTCTAAGCCTATTGCAAACAAAAGACAAGAAAAAGGGAAGTTCCATGAGGAGTAGAAGCAGTAGTTGCTTGGTCCTTAAAAAACTTTTGGTTTCAATAAGCCTACCTCTAAAATGTCATGTGATCATCATTAAACATCCACCCATTCAAATGAGCATGACATAATGCAAAACTAAACCATGGTCATTGAGACAAGTAAGAATAATGATATTAATTTTGAACCACCTACATGTCCTGAAATTAACATTGAAGAGTCAACCATAGCTCCATTGCAACAATCCTACAATGTTGTACTTGAGTTTGCACCAGCCTTGCAGCCCTTCATATTAATTGAGAAAGTCCAAAAAATGCCTAGTCAACACTAGAAGAAGAAGAAGAAGAAGAAAGACTATACCATACCAAGTTTTTGATGAAGGATAGCCTATGCATGTTAATACTAATAGTAGAAGCTAGAAGAATATCATCTCTCTAGAATAAACAAGAAGATTGAAGATAAAAATTGCCAACCATCCTCAATGTTAGATTTTAGGGTTACTTCGAAAGTGTTTACACCATGCTCGAGGTTTATTCATGTGATGTGGCATGCATGGTGTGTTGACTATTCTTGGTTGTACCATGATGGAATTTTACATTGGAAATAGATTACTCATGAAATGATATACATTGATTTGATGTTGAAGTGGTGCATTTCCTCAAGAGGTTGAGGAATTATTTGTCTTGGAGACATTCTTCATGAGGTGCACACATGGAGGTTGCTTAATTTCTTGGGAGAATGACCTATTTGGAGGAGGAGAATTGAACATATAGGAGGAGGGTGTTGAGCCCTAGGTAGCATGGGGACACTTGGTAGATTTCATGGAGGATTTTGCTTCACTTGAGGATGCTTGGGTTAAGGAGTGATCATGTAGGGGTGGTGGACCTAGAGGTACACATGGATTAGGAGGGAGCATTGGAGCATTGGAATCGTTTGGAGAAGGAGTGTTGAATGATTCTTATGGAGTTCTCACCTTGGGACCCTTACTTGATGAATGTACATACCTTGGAGCTTGACATGTGTCACTTGGAGTTGGAGTGTTCCACATGTGGGCTTGCCTTGTGTAGAATTAGATTTATTGTACTAGACTCGGTCCACTTTGTATTGTAGTCCTAGATCATCTCTCATATAAATAAAGGGATAGGGGACTCATTTGTCACACTTGTACTTGTTCACTCTTGTGATCACATACTTATATCAAAGATGTGAGAGCTAGATCAAACTTGTTTCTTTCACTTGTACTTTTCTTCATTGTGATTTTCTCTCTTTGTCTTGAACATTAGGGTTTTTGAGGTGATTTAAGAAGAAGAATAAGGTTAGTATTTTCCATAGGAAGAAAAAGGAATCTAGTGTTTGGGAGGAACCATAGACGAGTAGAGGAAACACTTGTTATTGTGGTTCTTTTGAGAGAAGAATACTAGGGTTTTGTGACATTTGAAAATCCTAATACTACTTGGAGAGTTTAAAGTGGATAAGATAGAGGGAGACTATATTGGTTTTCTCTTGTAAACTTCTGTGATGCAAATCTCAGTGCCAAAGAGGAATTGATGGTGTGTATAATTTATTTTTGAAGATCTTTGGTGGAGCAACCAACTTTGGTTGGGAGAGATTCGTAGCTAGGAGGAATTGGTGGCTAGGATTTTCTATTTATGGTGGATGCCATTATAGCTAGGGTTTGGAGTGAAATACTTGTACCAACTTGTATTATTTTGTGAGTATGCACTTGTGATTTCATCTTGTATAGATATGAAGTGTTCCTTATTGTCCAAACTTTGTGTACTTGTAGATTTGACTTTCAACTTATGATCTCATCATGATTAACTAGTTTCTAGTTCTAGTTATACATGATGATTTGACATAACATTGAGTAGATTTTATTATGTAATTCACACATATAGAAGCTAAGGTCTTAGATTTGTGGTTTTTATAAATTTATTGTAATAATTTATTTTCAAATCTAATATTATATGCTTGGGAAGTGTGCCCTAAGGGCTGAAACATTGTTCCATTGAAGTACGTTTTTTCAGTGTTTATTTTTTTGGCATGTCTTGTACATATTTGGTTGAAACGAAGTGAAGTATATGCTACTATAAATTCTATATCAGATTCATACCTATGGCTGAAATGTTGTAGGAAATAGATTTGAGAAACCTCAAAGTTGAGGTGGAGTTTTTGAATTTGCATTAATTAGAGCAAGGGAATTCCAACATGGTATCAGAGTTGATTTAAATATGAATTCTCTCTCAGTGAACAAGGATTTGGATATATTAGTTCTATTGTACCAAGGAGTGGTGTTTGACCTAGGATAGGTTTATTGTATGCGATAATCAAGGACTCTTGGGAGAATTTATTGAACAATTGAAGGTTTGTTCTACTTTGATGTTGTTTATTTTCCTTTGGGGCATGCTTCAAATTTGTGGGATGACTACTCTCGATCTTAGAGTGTGATAGGTTGGATGTTGCTTCCAATTACATACCTTTGAATTTTCTTATCACTTTTACATGCAAAGGGAAAGTATCAACGTTGAGGGTAGTCTTATAAGGAATAAGAAAAACCCTCCTTGATTTGTATAGAGGTGGTACTCCTCTTCTAGTATCTTGAAAGATGTCTTCTTGGGATTTTCGAATAATGGATAGGAGAGTTCTATACATCAAACCCCTCAATATCATTTTATTATATTTGTAAAGAATATTTCTTAAGGTAACCAAAATATTCATTCAAGTGAAAATTTTCCCATAAATGGACTAGGCAACTCAAGAAAATAAATGGATACAGAAAAATTGCAATATTAAGAAACATAATTGCTTAGTTGGCCATATCATTTCCTTCATAAGATATGCATGTATTCTATTCGACCAAATATCAGTTGAGACAAAACCACA
>JASDQU010305936.1:129587-140569 GCA_032191745.1 Picea mariana | reverse complement strand
CTTTTTGAAAATTCTAAATGATTTCAAAGATGTAAACGAAAACACATCACATGGTCAAGATTTCTTCTTTATTACATAAAGTCTAAAATCATAAAAGAAAAATGTTCCTAAAATATTCTTTTATGGAATCTAATCTAAATACATAACACTTAAATCCAAAAACAAAATGGTCTATAATCAGATATAAATTTTTCCCCAGTACAAATATCCTATATCCTATGACCTAAATGAACAAATAAAATAAAACCGTTGGCCTTCTTTACGCTAGTATGGGCTCCTATAGACTAGAAATAAATACCTACAAGAAACAAGGATGACAATCACAAAGTCACCCTTAATGCCATATCTTATGGAACATGAAGGTTGGATAAGAAACTACTAAATTGGTAAGTACAAAAAGAAATATGGGACTTTGACAACTGATGTGAAGGCAAGGGATTTTTTATTTACTTTGAAACCGAACTGGTTAGCTATTGTTGTTAGTGCTATTGGAAATTCTGGTGGAATGATGGTTTCTTGGGATCCTCAGTTTTTTTCTTTCTCATCGGTCCTTACGAGTGGAGGCATTCTCTTGACAGGTTATAGTTTGGATGACAAGAGGAGATTTAGTCTTCTAAATGTTTATGGTCCATGTTCGGATCGTAAAAGCTTCTGGAATCGATGTGTAGATAAAGGTCTTTTGTCCTGTTCGGATTTAATTCTGGTAGGGGATTCAAATTTCTCTTTGGGCCCGGATGAGATCTGGGGACCAATTGCAGTCATTGATCCATTGGATTCTTTCTTCAAGGAATTATTTGCAAACTCCTCTCTGGTGGACGTGGCTTCTTCACAGCTAGTACCGACGTGGCGCAATGGTACGCTAGGGGAATCCAACATTTCTAAGCTATTGGATAGATTCTTTGTGTCAGATGGTTTACTTGGACCATTTTCAAGGTATAGATCATGGGTCGGTTCGAGTTATCTATTAGATCATTCCCTTGTCTTCTTCTAGTTGGATATTGGGTTTCCTAAGACCATGTACCCTTTCAAATTTAACCTGATTTGGTTGGAAGACCCATCCTTCTCTGCATTAACTCGTGAGATTTGGCTTGAAATCAATTTTTTTCTCTTGGAAGCACCTCAACAAAGGCTAGTGGAGAAACTAGCTCAGCGTAAGAGAAGAGTAAAGATCTGGGCATGACAAAAGATGGTCTTAAGCAAAGAAATTTTGAACAAAGTGGAGAGTGAACTGGAAGGGCTTATGCACCAGAAATTAAATAGCCATTCTAGTAAGTTTGTTGACATACATTGTAAACAACTGGAGGAAGTTCGTAATAAATTATTACTAGAAGAAGAGGAAAGTTGGAGGCAAAAGAGTAGGGCAAACTGGATCAAGAGCGGGGATAGGAATACTAAGTTTTTTCATAGATATTCCAGTTATCGAAGGAATAAGAAGTATATCTAGGAGATTGATGACAAGATTGGTCATTTTCACTCGAGACATGAAGCTATCAAAGTGGAAGCAACCAATTATTTTGGAACTTTTTTTAAGGAACGAAACTAGTGGGATATAAGTACCAAATTGGAGACTATTAAACAATATCCGAGGATGGTTCAGGATGAAGATGTACAGTTTCTGGAAAAGGATGTTACCTTGGATGAACTTTTAAAGGTTCTGTTAGCACTAGGAGTCACCTTCAGATTGCATGGAAGGCAAGCCCAGTACCCATCAAGTTATATGTGAATGATAGAGTGTTTTAATGGGTCAAATGGAAAAGGACTCAAATGGTAATGTTCTAACTCAGACAACAGGGCTAGCATGCACCAACAATTAAGGTCTTGGATAACTTCTACTAGTAGTTTGGGAGTAAGTATGAATTGAGGGAAGACTTGAGTGAGAGGAGTGTAGGGACTGCTGCAAACATCAGGTCTACAAAAGTCTAAGGAAGAAAGTTTCTAATCACAAGATCTTCTTGACATCAAAAACTAAGAAAGCTAAATAAACATCATGATAATATAATGATCAAACATACACCATCACATCACCACAATAATTCATGTGAATCCTTCAAAGCATGAACATTTATCAACTAAAGAAAATAGAATGGAAAGGAAGTTGATTTCTATTAGCCAAAAAGTCTTAAGTCCAATACATCACTAGATCATAGTCACTTCATCAAAATATTACAAGATAAAGGGAGCCTTGCTCAACCATATGAACCTGCTAAAGCAATTGCTCTATCTATTTATAACAAAAAAGGGGAGGCAACATCTGGAGGTACGAGCTGGCCCGTTTCCCTTGAAAATATCTAAACATTTATTTGTTCTAACAACTAGGATAACAACCTATGCTATAAAACAGGGAAATGTTGGTGACTAATCCAATCATCCTTCTAACTGCTTTGATCCTCTTTTGTTGCTCATCTCCTATTTTTCCATATGTCCCTTTGGAGCCTGTAGTTGTCTTCAAAATGCCAGCTGCTACTTATGTAACTTTCTCCATTATCAACTTATCCAAAAAGTTGTTGTCCTAGTCCTCCTAGATTCTTGGTGTCTGTTGGCAATTTCCCTGGGTAGAAACTCTGGGTAGCACACAATAAAACGAAATAAGGAGAGAAGGCAACACCTGTAGGTAGCACCACGGTGCTACATATATGAGCCAACATTGGTGCTCTGTTGAAATATTAAGTAGCGCCTGTGTAAAATATTCGGTAACGCCATTAGGTAGTGCCCTTGTGTGTTGCGCCTATGTGTAAAAATGCTCCCTGCCAAATATTACATAGTGCCTATGGGTAGCGCCGTTGTGTTGCACCCTTATGCTTATTTTGTTCTCTGTGTAATATTACGCATCGCTTTTACGCAGCGCCACTAACGCTGCGTCTGCATACAGGTTTGGGTAGCAATTCCAAAATGCAGCGCCTTTGAATCTTGAACATGTGCAGAGCAGATTGTGTCCTTCCATGATGACAAAACCATTTTACTTAGGTACCTTGACTATACCATAAGTAGTGCTTTTACCACTGAGTGAGGCTAACACTTAGCAAAAACTCAAAATCCATATAGCTAAATGCCTAGAAGCCTGTATAGATGGAAAAGATGGTATTTGCATATTAGTTAACCCTCCCAAAAATGAACAATCTCCAAAAATGGAGCTTACCCCTTACCAACTATTTTTTCATCTTGACACTTAGCCTCACACTCTTTCTGGTAGAAAGAGTATCTTCAATTGACTCAACATACTTCTTCTTCTTAACACTGGCAGGCTTCTTCAATGTAGTTGTGCTCTCCTTAGCTATTGGTTTGTCATCTTCAATGGTAGCCTCAACCAACACCTGTAAATTCCTTTAGGCTACCTCATATTGGAAATGCTTCAGTTATGCCTTTAGCTTCCTGTTCTGAGCCTGGAAGCCTTTGTTCTGCCTGTAAAGATTCTTCAGTTGTTTATGGAGAGGGAGAGACTTTCTTGCTGCAAACCTTGCCAAGTCAAGGGTATGATTGTAGCCAACCATGAGCTCTTCCATCTGAGCCAAGTGGACCTTGTCTTCTACTTTAAGACAGGCTATTTCTTTCCTTGCATCTCTGAGCTGCTTGATAAGTCTTTTGTAGGTCTGACTGTCAGGAGAGACAATGGCATGCTCAGTCTTAATAGGATTTTCCTCAAGCTCTTCTTCCTCCTGCATGGGAAGTGTTTTGTCCACCTCATCAGGTTTCTCAGTGGCCTTACTTTTACCCTTCTTTCTCTGCACAGTGGTTTCTTCATTTCTTTCCATAGGCTCCTCGAAGTGTTTCACTGGGGTTTCCTCCTTTCTATCCAAAGGTCTTTTAGTACCTTTACGTTTATATACAAGGGATTATTGTTTTCTTTCGACGGGCTTATCAATGCCTTTCTCAGAGGTATTATCTCTCTTCTCCAAAGGTCCTTTAGCACCTTTCCCCTTCTTCTTTTATACAAGGGTTTCTAATTTCTCCTCTATAGGCTCTTCAATATTTTTCCCCTTCTTCCTTTGAATAGGAATCTCTGGTAAGGACTGATCTCTATAATCCTCCTTAGGAATTGATGAACTTGTGAAAGGTCTTTTACCTTTGATTTTGACTGCTGGAGGAGAAAGGGAAAACATAAGCTTCTTCCCTCTCTTAGATGTAACTTTGGTAGAAGGAGGGACCTCTTCTAACCCTGGTGGAGGAGCTGGTGAAAAATATCTATGTGGAGAAGGACAAACTTCCTCCTCAGCTTCAGTGACCTGCTTGTTTACTTCTGACACTTGAATAGGGGCTCTACCCTTTCTCTTCATACTAGTCCCTGCTTTGGTAGCACAGGTAGGTGATAAACAACTTTCCCTCTGTGATTGAGGAGTGGGTGTTAGATCCAAATTAAAATGAGAGGTAACCACAAAGTGCTCCCATGAAATATCTTTCTTGCCCAATTTCTCAGATACTAGGATTCTGATTAATCCAGAGTGGAAAAGGCTAGAATCCACAGCTTTAGATTTGGCCTGTATCCTCTCTGACATCTTACTTATACTCCTCAACAAGTAATAAGGAGTATTCATCTCAACCTTACCAGTAAAATGTAGCAACAATCTTATATGGTACTGGTATAATGTGTTGAATCTCCCTTCACAAGTAAAATATCTCTGTATGATCTTCAGTAGTCTGTCAAATTGTTCAATTAATTGGCTCCTTGGCATACTTTTGGACAGGTCACTGGCTTGATATTCAGGTTTAAAAATATCTTTTGAATAAGTTGAACTCAAAGCGATGGCTTTGAACAACCTTTCACCTATAATGGGGATCCCTGTCGTGGTTGAGATGGAGGCTTCAGTCACTTAGAAATCTAAATCCCCAACCTTAGTTTTATTACCATCAAACTGCAATGAAAAATGTATTGCTGCCTTTGGATGGCCTCTCTGCATGTTATGACAGAAGAAGAGGCACCCTACTCTTTGAAAGGTCTCTCTTGCCATGGGTTTTGTGTTGAAAAGAAGCATGTCCACTGGTTTTTTCCTAACTATATTACCTCCTTTATGTGATTTCTTTGACTGAGGGGTCTCCATGACTCAAAATGAGGGTTCTTGAGAGGCATAAGAGATGCTAATGACCAAAAAGCTTCAATTCAGGTTTCAAATGCACAAAGATGGCCCTTAAAATTGACAGTGCTTAGAAAGCCGAGCTTGACTATGGGAAATAGACCTTTAGACTTGTATAGGATTTTTAGAGTGTAGACTGTGAAGGGGTAATAAATAATAGCTCTTTGTACAATATGAAAGGGAGAAAGGAAAACAGAGAGGGTCTGAGCAGTTCCTCTGGGTAGCACAACGCATACAAAGAGGATAAGCTATTACAAGCCTGCGACTTCAATGGTTAAAAGAAATGACAGTAATCAGACCATGCACATGGGCAAGGAAGTTTACAGGTATGAAAATATAGCTTCCTTACTACCCTGTAGGCTTAATGAACTGAAAACCCGAGCACAAATTTCCTGTGAAAATTAATATGCAAAGGAGGCTGCACAGGATACCTTTAAAGTTGACACCTGTTGAGATCTTCAGCATGATATTAGGATGAAATTGAGGAAAATTCAGCCCTAGAATCTCTCGCAGCATCAGATTTAGTTGACATGCGGTCGCCTGATCGGAACTGGCAAACTTACGCAGCGCATCACTGTTGAACTTTTCAAAATTTAGAAACCGTTACAAGGATCATAAATGCAAGATCTTTTGAAGGCACTTTAACTGACTTCTGGCCCTGAAAACAAGGGACACGGTCTCATTCGTGGAAATCATGAATTGGAGTGGATGGATGATAAACGTGGCAGGCACTACAGAACTGCCTGATGAGTAGGCAACACTTCCAAATCAAAAAATGATTGGACAGGTAAGCGAGTACAACGAGTCATGCTTACTAGGTCATGAGTGAAGAGGAAGAGGTGTCACATCAGTTTAGTAATGGGAGGATTCAATTTAGGGACAAGTCATGATGGGGACCAAAAATGAGTCATGAGCTAAAGAGGTTCTAGAACCATAAACCAAATTGAGGACCAAACAAGAACTATGACTCAAAACTTTAATCTTCTAAGATGAACCTAACATCAAACTTTAAGAGGATGAGACTCAAAAAATTAAAATCTAAGGCTTAAAAAGGTATTAATCAAACTAAAGACCCAAGGAAACTTAGTGTGATAACAAGTTCTAAAAGGGTTAACAAAAGACAAGAGCCCCGGGCTGGACGGATGGACAGTTGAATTCTTCCTCTACTTTTTTGATTTGGTGGGACCTAATCTTATCACCATGGTCAAAGACACTAGAATACAGGGAGAAGTATTTAGGCCTATCAACTCTACTTTTCTTTCTCTAATACCTAAGAAAAATCGGCCACTTAATTTCTCTGACTACCGACCAATAGCACTGTGCAACCTGTGTTATAAAATTGTAACTAAGATAATAGCCAAGAGAGTTAAACCTATTCTATCAAGGTCTTTAGCAGAGGAACAATTGGGATTTCTTAAGGACCGTCAGATTCTGGATGCTATCGGTATGGCACAAGAGTGTCTCCATGGTATAAAGTCAAATAAAATGTAGGCCATCATCTTGAAACTAGATCTTAAAAAAGAATATGATTGCATAAATTGGGATTACTTAATATTAGTTTTGATTCAGTGTGGTTTTGGTCATGTAATGACTAGATGGATTATGGGATGTGTATCTTTAGCTTCTTTGGCTATTCTAGTTAATGGTGAAGCATCAAAGTTTATAAAAAGTGAAAGAGGCATTCGCCAGGGGTTCCCTTTTTCTCCACTTCTTTTTATCTTAGTGATGGAAGGGATGAGTCTCTCTCTCAACAAGAGCTTACGGGATGGTAAGCTTTCTGGCATAAAGGTCTCTCGTCTGGTAAGAATACTTCATCTATTATTTGTAGGCGATGTGATTATTATAACTTCTGCTGTGAAGGATGAATGGCGGGAAATTCATAAGCTATTAAAGTGTTTCTCTGATGCTATTGGCCTGGAGATAAATAACAACAAATCTACTTTTCTTTATTATGGAGTTCAACCAAAAGCATTAAAATTTTTGACATATATGTTTCTATTTAGCTCTAAATGTTTATTGGAGGGTTTTAATTATCTGGGTTTTCCTTTAAAGGTTGATAGTTACAAGGCGATTGATTGGCAGTGGTTCATAAATAAGTATGAACGGAGAATTCTTCACTGGTGAAATTGTCTTTTTACCTTGGGGGGAAGATATGTTTTAATCAAGGCAGTCTTGGAATGCCATCCAGTTTATTGGATGAAGCTGACGCACATTCCTATATCTGTTTTAAGTTGGATCCATAGGATGAATTTCTCTTTCCTTTGGTTGAGAAAAAATTCCTCTTCTTCTTACCATCTGTGTAATTGGGAGACACTTGCGAATCCTAAGAGTTTTGGGGGATGGCGATTCCGAAATATCTTTTTCTTTTCTTGGGATTTAGTGGCCAAATCGCTTTGGAAAAGTTTGATGTAGACTGGAATATGGAACTGTGTTTTAAAGGATAAATATCTACCACATTTCCTAGTTATTACTTGGCTTCGTTTTGCTGCTCCGACAACACGGGTTAGCTCGCAAACTTGGAAAAATCTGATTAATTCTCTTCCTTTAATTGTTAGATGGTTGGCCTAAAAACCGGGGAATGGGGTAGACATTTGGATCGGTAAAGATGAGATCCTGTGGATGGGTAATGAAGCATTTCTTTCAAACGATTTGATACAACACCTAAATGAACATCGTGTTCATTACCTTTATCAAGTGAGGGGAGCCATTACCACCGGTGTATCAGTTGTGAATTGGGTTTCTAGTACAGACTTGGGGTTGTCGGGTATTATGGCTACATAATGGGCTATTTATAGAAGCAACTTATCGGCTGCGTGTATCCTTCCAACTGATAATCATGATGAGATCCTATGGACATGCGGGGATGGAACAGGTATTATCTCTACAAAGAATTTTTATAATGCTCTGGTCGTGGAGTTGTGGCAAAAGAACGATGATATAGCGAAAAGGAGAAGCTGTGGAAAAATTAAAACTTTTTACATGGCTGCTGATGGAAGATAATATACTCACCTGGAACAACCTTCTCAAGCGAGGCTGGCATGGACCTGGGTATTGTTATTTGTGTAAAGGTAATGAAGAATCATCCATCCACCTTTTTGTCCATTGTCCCTTTATGATATCCATTTGGTGCATTTTATGTACTCATTTAAAGTTCTAAATGGCTGGACGGGGACAACTATAAAGGACTATTATGAATCTTGGTTTTCTAGGAATGCAAATTTCCCTACTTTACCTGCTTATATCTGTTGGTTTGTTTGGACTAAAATGAATTTAGTTATTTTTGAATCAAAAACTCCATCTGTGGAGAAAGTTCTTTTTCTCTCTATAGTTGCAATAGCGAGTCCTAAACCAAAAAGCCTGAAACCTACAAAAAGAAGTGGCTATAGTCTTCAGAAGAATAAAATTATGAGTTGGTTTGATGGGGCTTCACAGAGGAATGGAGAAATAAGTGGGGCTTGGGGAATTATATCCTTCAATGAGAATATTTCTTATAGATGGTCTCTGAATTGTGGAAAGGGTACGAATACAAGAGCCAAACTCTTAGGGGCTTGGGCTATTCTCACCTTGGCCCACAGGCTGGCGATTTTAGATATACTCATCCTTGGAGACTCTAAAGTTATTATTGATTGGCTAAACAATATTGGTTCTTTGCAAGCTGTCTCTATAGAATGCTGGAAAGAGAGGGTGATTGAACGAAAAAATATTTTCAATTCAGTCACCTTTGACCATGCCTATAGGGAAAATAATCAGGAGGCAGATATTCTTTCCAAAAAGGCTCTTACAAATCCACCGGGAACCATAATCTTCTATCAGATTAACAATGGACATGAGGGACCTTCCTATCACTTGAAGCTATTTTAGTATGGAACATCATCCTTTTTGTTTTTTGAAGACTGTTATAGATCCAGAATATTGGGGGCACTGTATTATGGATAAACTCATTCATCATTCTGTTATGTTTAGTGGAGTAGCAGCCTCCTTTTTTACTATAGAACGTTTTTGGTATATTCTGATCAGATTGTAAAAGATTTTTTTTATTGCTATCTCAGATGGAGTTTTATGAAAAGGCATGGCCTTGAACTGTAAGGATTGTTTGGCATTGTAAACTGATTATATTTTCTAATATAATGCGCAATTTTCATGTGGAAAAACAAAAAGAAATATGGGAGATCTAGTAGTATATACTCACAAGTAAGAGGCATAATGTTAGGTTCTAAATCGTTTCTTCTTTACAGATCCTCAATAAAACAAACTATCCCGTCTCTAATATTCTAATCGTCACAACCATCTTAAGGGGCTTCATATATCTTTCTTCGCAGATTATAGGAAACTTTGGTTATCAACTTTCTTCTTTACAAATCCTCAATAAAAAAATTATCCCATCTCTAGTATTCTAATTGCCACAAACTTCTTCAGGGGATTCATATAACTTTATTCACGGATTATAGGAAACTTTGGCTATCAACTCCATTGTTTTAATTAAACCCATAACTCGATATATTCATGCAATATGCCCATGGTAATTTCTTCTTTCACTTTGAGTGAAAACAATTCATAATGATTTCATTTAACTCTCAACATTGTTTACAATCAACAACCAAGTCAATCAACAACCAAGTGTTCCACATTGTCATTAACAAATTCCACCAACAATTTTCTCATTTCATCCTCATGGAAGCTTGTGAGACTCTTAAATTCTAAACCTAGGGTTTCCTTGGCTTTCCTCAATTTTGCTTCCATCTTCTTTTTCAAAATCAACTTTTCCTTCTTCATGAGAGTGGGCCCTCCAATTATTTTATAGCCTTAATTTCCTTAAGAAACAATGAACTGTTCCTTTCTTATAGTATGTTGATTATGTAGATTTTAACCTTGCACAATTAATTACTACAAATATATTCTTAATAAAAATAGAAAATATACAATGGCACACACACACACACATTATGTCGAGCTGCAGATATACCATGTAAATCAACATTTAATTGTCAACCCAGGAAGGTAGACTTAGAGGAACCAGCACAGGAAATGCGGGGCTGAAGAGGGGGTTTAAAGGATGCCAAACNCCAATGTTCAATATGAGTATGCATACCAGGTTCTGTTGCTGCTGGAGTTTCTAATTGCTCATTGTTCTCTGTAGGCTGGCAAAGGTGTTTGCACAGAACCACTGAATCAACTATTTCCTCCTCCATATCTTGAGCTACAGAGATCTCTTCAAGTTCCTGCAAGATGCACGAAAGCTCCTGCAACAATCTCTTCTTCCGTTCCTTCAATCTTGAATCCATTAGTCAATTTTTTGTGATTTTTATTTTGTTTTAGGGGGTTTGCTAAAAATCTTTGCAAGTCACACCAAATAACCAATTCTGAAAACTAATTTGCAAAATCACACTTGCTTGAAACGAAATCTGCATACTTGCTGAATGAAATATCCTTCTACTGAGAATGAAAACAAACTTGCTCTATGTAAACTGAAAGCAACAAAAACTCTACTGAAAGGAAATGGCATCTGCTGAAAAGAAAGGCACTCTGTTCTGAAATGAAGATTACTTCTACTGAATCAAATGCACACCCTCTAAATCAAATCTACTTGGCAAAACTTCGGAGCCCACTCTCCAATCCTTTTTAGTACCTTCCCGGCAACGGCGCCAAAAATGTCGAGCTGCAGATATACCATGTAAATCAACATTTAATTGTCAACCCGGGAACGTAGACTTAGAGGAACCAGCACAGGAAATGCAGGACTGAAGAGGGGGTTTAAAGGATGCCAAACTAATCCCTGAACTGCTAAAAGAAACTTGCTGAAAGAAGCTATTGTACTCTACTCTGTTCTGCACTCGTTTGCACTACTCTGTACTACCCTGTACTGACCGGTACTGTTCTGTACTAACTTCATAAAACTATTCTGTATTAATATGCATG
>JASDQU010305936.1:106399-121068 GCA_032191745.1 Picea mariana | reverse complement strand
CATTTAAATGTCAACCCGGGAAGGTAGACTTAGAGGAACCAGCACAGGAAATGCAGGGCTGAAGAGGGGGTTTAAAGGATGCCAAACTAATCCCTGAACTGCTAAAAGAAACTTGCTGAAAGAAGCTACTATACTCTACTCTGTTTTGCACTCATTTGCACTACTCTGTACTACCCTGTACTGACCGGTACTGTTTTGTACTAACTTCATAAAACTATTATGTATTAATATGCATGTAAAAGATCTACTGCACACTAATTGACTGAAAACAATTAAGTTTTTGCTACTTATTACTCCACACAACTCAACAACCTTTATAATGCAATGAAACCCTCTACTGTACTCAAAATAAACTTCTCTATCTCATGAGATATCCAGGCTAGCTCCTGAATGTTAAGCAGTATGAACATGAAAACTGAAAAATGAAATCGATGGTTGAAAAGATAACATTAAACTTAAATCTTGGAATGCTAACCCTCTGTTGCAATCAAATGGAATGCTATTTCTGTTCTATGAAATCAATAAGAAAACGGCTGAAAGATAATGTCTATTGTGAATGCAATCTACACAGCTCTGTTTCCATCGAAGGGGGCCCTTCCTTCTCTGTCAACAGGTCGTTCTATCAACGCATACTGAAAATGAATAACCTACAGCAAAAGCAAAATGGAAATAACAGGAATCGTATCACTGAAACTCTGAATTACTTTATTGAAAAGAAGAACTACAAGTGTGTGGGCATTCATCCTCCATTCTATTCCTCTATCTCATCTATTCTCTATCCATCCTCTTTTCAAAAACATAGCAGCGTTTTCGATCCCCCCTACATATTTCTCTACATCCTCTCTATCCCATTTCAGATCTTTTTACATAATGTTTCGGCTCTCTGGCAATGCGTGGCTTTGCGCCCTAGATGAATAAGGAGTTACAAAATGGTTTTCGAGAGATCAAGGAGGATGAGACACATTTTTACATAATCAATCCGTCTAAGATTGCCTGTATTCGTGTCATGGGATTGCATAAACTTTGACAAACGGTTTCCCTACGTTATGCACGAATTTAAATACTTTGATGCCAGCTATTGGGTTTTCAAACAAACAATTTCCCCCCTGCGTTACACATGCACGAATTTATGAGTGCGTTACACATGCACGGATTTAGGAAGTGGCAGAGGGAGCCAACTATTCTGTCAAGGAAAGGTCCAGCTGTAGAGATTCCTCCTCAAATCGCAGAGCACTCTGTTTAGCTTATCTTGGCATTTTGCATATTGCCCAATAACCCCAGAAACTGAAGTAAATGATGACCTTAACAATTTGCACATCTTGAATAATATTTCCGAAAGCACTCCCAAATAAAACACAAACATACCCTGGTCCTCCACTAGCACTACTGGGGATAACAATAACCCCATGTCTTTTTGCAAACCATTTAACAACTTCAACATCATCAAAAGCACCAGTTGGTAACTTTGCTCCAGAGATAAATTACTTCTTGTCTACCCTTTACAGCATTTGCAGCAAGAGGTGACAGTGCATCCACATTATATCTTTGTTTTTAAACCCTTTCCTTCACCCATTCAGGGCCAAGCTCCAGTGAATGCAGAGCAATCATTTGTCCAATGATTGAAGCACATATTGGGATATTATCTTGTGTTTTGAGCGGTTGTGCTCCAAGGCCCATATATGTGTAACAGAATATGAATAGCACAGAAAGAATGCCATTTGCTTAACAACAGACTTCAGGAGAGTAAACAATATCTTCAAGAACCAGCAAGAAAATGTTATAAATCCGGAGCCCAACACATTACACAATGATTTTACCCTAGAAACCAAAACTGAGAAAAGTAACAACTTGTTTTAGAGCCACACCTATAATATTTTATTCATCATCTTCTTCATTCTTTACAATAGAATATATATATGATCCTATGACATCCAAAACCGCTAATCCATTGACCTAGATTAGCCAACAACCCTAATTCTTTAACCGGAATCAGAAAACCATTAGTGAAAACCATGTGCTGAAAAACCACTAAAAATAGACGCAAAAAACTACCAACATTTTTTTCCAGGGCATTACCCCCAAACCCTCACACAAGCGGGTTGTGCCCACCACAACACAAACACTAGGTTTGGTCATGCAAAGAATATAACACATACCCAACAGATTACGCTATCCCATCATCCTTAAACCTATTTCAACATGAGGTTAGATGGTAGATTCTCTTTTTGTCTTTTGTGCATTCTCATATATGTAATTTTGTTCACAAATTGAAAGTGAAATTATCATTAAAAACAATTTCCTTTTGTGGCTATGCATTAAATAATTCTCCTAAGTAGATTCTTTCAATAGTTACAAAATCTCTATCAACAATTCCTATTGATTGAACAATAAAATCATCCTATCATCAATTTTATTGTAAACTTTTTTCCTTACTCTAATAAACAACTCTTGGTCACCTCTTTCCTTTGAGGGCCCCTCGGGTGATTCCTCAAATTGGTCATTAGGTCCTTTAATAGCCATGGATTGTGTGAACAATATCTTTGGATTCAAAGCAACTTTGAGCTCAACAATTTTCCTTCTAAGATTGATGTTCTCTAACTCTTGTTCATTTACAAAATGGGCCAATGCATCTATGATAGCTAGATGCATCTTCAAAACTCCAAAGGGCCTCAATCCTTTAACATCTACTTGAACATATTAATTTTCTAGGATTTTTTTTCCTTTCATCTTGAACTTTCCCAAGTATTGCAGAGTTACATAATCATCTTCAAATGTATTCAACTCAACTGGAGATACTTCCTTAGATATCATCTTGCTTTCAATGATTTGTACTAATGTTGAAGGTGGAAACGTATTTGAATCGTCAACCTCCATATATTTAACAACATCCACATCTGCTTCAGATACTTCCCCATTACCATTGCTAGCAGATATTTTTTCTCTTGAGGATTGGGGGAATGATATGTCCAATTTCCCTTATAGACCTATGAGGATCTTCCCCACCATTATCATCAACACCACTTCCAACTCCAAGAAAGGGTGCCTTCTTTGTGGGATGGAAGATTAGAGATTAATAGGTTCTGCCTTTGGCACAATCCTATTGTCCATCTCATGGTTAGAGACAACATTCGCTACTAAAAAAGGTCATTGGAAAACCCATACTCCTTGAGTTGCAAGTGAAAACAACTCCTCTTTCCCCTTGACCTTGACTCTCCAATATTTCTTTTTGGTTTTCCGGTTATTGGAATGGAGTTTTAGGTGAAGCCTCCAACATTTATTGTCCCAATGTAGAGTCAATTTGAAGTACTGACAATAGTTCTCACATGTGTTGCTTGGCATTTTGAAATGCCAAAATTTTTTATCCTTACATGACCCGTTTTCTTGAAATAGAAACAAACCAAAGATACTATACCAAACCTTTTTGGTTTGTGACGATGTTTTCCATCTTAGTTTCTTAGTGTTACACATCAAAATTACTCACTTCAATAGTGTCGCAAGTGTCATCATTACAAGTGTTGTAAGTGTCGCTCGCATCTTGTCCGCAAGTCTCGCATCTTGAACACACGTTTCACAAGTGTCACAAAAAACATACTGTTATATTGCCTATGTTGTGTCTCTAACAACATCATAGAGACACTTAAGACACCTCAAAGACTAGTTTTGAAGAAGAGAAATCAGTTGACCAGGAGTAAAAACCTTTTGCCACTGAAAAAACCACTCAAATATCAAATTTTGAAGGCAGTGCTCCCCTATGCACCATCAAGGAGTGTTAAAGCTCCCTCGGCTTCTTTGGGGGAGTGATACAATGCTTTGTGCCCCATTTTGGGGGAGCACTACCCTTTTTAAGCGAATTTTGGTTTGTTGAGACAAATCAGGGAAGAATCCCCTCAATTTCTGAAGGTGGTTGGATTCAAATAGAAGGTCAAGGAATGATCTTAGGGAAGATCCACAACTGAAGAAGAAGAATCCTCAACTTATCCCAAAGATCTCTCAAGTGGTTCGGCCTCTCCAATGTTATATAAGGAGGCTTTCTCATGGTGAAAGGTACATAAAAGATTGGAGATATGAAACCTATGATCTCATAGGTAATATACAAGATATGGAGATTGATAATTACACCAAACTTATGATCCCATAAGTGAGATTCCATTGAAGCATAATAAATTCAGATTACTTGAGAAAAATGGGTTGGACAAGGAGAGTTGGAAGAAGTTGTTGCACCTTCATCAGAATATTGTAAATACTCTTCATTTGTTCTCATAAATACACATACATGCTTGGCCTATTTCTTTCAAGTTTATGTTTGTTCCACATGAACTTGTCTTCAGTAGATAGATCTGTATTTGAGCTAATCTCAGTAGAATAGGAAGATTGTTGTATCTTTGTTTGTTCTACAGGACCTATCGAGGAGCTTGGGATTGAAGCTCAACTTGGAATTTGCGAGGACAAATTCCATTTTAAAAGGTACACTTTTATGCTTCCTCTTCAATAATTAGCTTAATTAGATCTAAAAGGATGTCAGTGACCAATGATAGCATCTTTTCTGTCTTGGTTTTAGGGGTCTAGATATCAAGAGGGAATCTGCTTGTCTGCAGAAGGATTCACCTGTAACAAAAATTGGCAACTCCACTGGGGAGGGACCTTGATTTCTGTTTCCTTTCCTAGGTCTTGTCTTGGCTTTTGCTCATTATTTGACCTTTTCCATACTGTCTCTTTGATTCTTAGATCTAAATGATTGGCTCTTGATTTTATCATATTCAATTTGATTGACTGAGTTTGCTTAATTTTTTGAGTTTCTGGGCATTTTTCTGAACTTTTGAAGCCTATCGCTCCTTTGTCCTTGCTATCAGAGCATTAGCACTCCCTGTTGGTCTTACACAGAGCGTTGGAATGCTCTGGTTCCCTTTACACCAGAGCGTTGCCCCTTTTTCTGTGAAAAAACTTCTAGGTTTTCAATCTTTGAGTTCATTTCTTGCTTTTGGCACTTGCTCAGGAGTCTTGTAACCTCGGTACATATTTGTCATTGGCCTTCAACACCTTCTTTCTGAGAATTCATCCTCTTTTGTTTTGATTTTTTGACATTTTTTCTTACTTTGCAATAACTCTTTGTCCTTGACGATTTAGAGTCAGTTTGTCGTTTTCTTCTCATTTATCTGATTGAATGAAAACTTTGTAAGGAGATTCAAAGGTCTTTTGTACTTTTCCTTCTAATATTTGAGGTCATCTTGTCTAAGCCCTTTTTCCTTCTTTTTGAGTTTTTGGTTTTCTTTTTCTTGTTTGATCACCACGAGGGTGTGTTTTGTTTATGTGAAGTTTGCTTCCGGTTGCTTAAATCTCATAGATCTTGAAGTTTGATTAACATAGGAAGCTTTACATCAACTGATTATCAGTCACATATAAAAATTTTAGCATTGTATTAGATTCCTTGTTGAGGACTATTGCATGAGGTCATTGCATCTTAGTGTTTGAAAGTGAAAGGAAAATCCTTCTCCTTCCCTTAAATAGACATTCATCGAAAGAAAAGTCTGCTTATCATTTCTTATGCACGTTTTGGGAACTGAGTCATAATATCATCAGTTTTCACTCTCATACACCTGTGAGTAAACAACAACCACTAAAATCAATGCTTAACTAAAATTTATCAGACTTTTTTACATATTTGTTAGAAAACCTACATTAGTTTAAGGTGTAGGGCTTTGGAATAGGTTAAAAGGATAACTTTCCAAAGCTATCAAACAAACTTAGCATCTTGTGATTGGGAGAAAAAATCCAATTGTCATATAGGCTTTCTAGGATCCCCCTCTCACACAGGGGTTATGCATGAGGTCACGTTCGGAAGAGCTATGAATATTATCCCTTCATGGTTTGACTTTTCGTAGTAGTCGGATCGTATATTAGGGGTCACTTGAGGGTATACCCATGATTATGTGTGGGAGCCTCTCGAGTTGTTTTTTGACTTGTTATCCTTCCCACACGTTCGGACTAGACTGTCAACTGTACCCGCCCAGGGGCTGACTGCGAGTTGGTGACCTTAGTAGACATAATATTCAGGGTCTCACACAAGGTGACAGTGAAGGGAAGTCTCACTGAACCTGGAACAGACATTGGTCAAACTCACTCAGGCTCCTTGGAGGGTAAATCCACATTTACTACGTGGAAGCTTGCACCAAGGCATAAGTTTGTTAAGAAGGTTGCCAACGTAACTGATCCACCCTCTCTATCCCTGCCCCTTCCTATATTGATCTCATGATGTTGGATTTCATCACCAACTAGTGGTTTCATTGTGGGAAGGTTTGTTTGATTGTTTGCTTCTCAGATTCATAGCATGTGTTGTTTGTGTTACTTAGTGGACCTTAGGTCGAGTCAGTGTTAATGGCATCAACTCCTAAGAGTACCAATGGAGGAACCCCTTGTCCCGGGGAACCTTACAGCTTTCCTTCTTTTGTAAACTTTGGTCCTCCATACATTACCACAGTGAGTCTTCCGGGACTCACCATCTGATTACCGGTTTGGTTGTTTCCCACTCCAGTGATCTCGAATCCTCCCAGTGATTCAATTGCACCTAATACTTTATATTTCAATACACCACCCACACATCAACCTCATGTCGACTTTTCGACTTCTTCACCCATCAAGTCTCCTCCCTTTTCTCCTTCTTCGCTTAGTGAAAGCTCTAAAGAAAGTAGCCAAGTTGATCAGAAGAAGAAGAAACAGAAAGAGAAGAAGAAGAAGAGCCTGAAAAGAACCAAGGCTCCAATAACATCAGATGTTGGATCCAAGCAACCAATCACTGTTAATAGTACTGGGAGTATTGATGAGGTCGACAAGATTAAAATGAAGAATTTGAAACCCAAATTCCCTTCCAGTCTTTGTAAGGGTAACCACTTTCAGAGGGATTTTCATGGTATTCCCAAGGTATTAGAAATGTGGTCATCCATGTCATTGACCTCTACTAGACACGCTGGTGATGCCCCATCAACTAGTGACGTTAAGGTTGGTAAGAAGAAGACAACCGTCAAATTCCCTTGTATGTTATGCGAAGGTGATCATTATTCTCACCTTTGTCCTCGCATGGAAGAGGCTTCTTCTCTTCTCTTTTGGTGAAACTTCAACTTCCAACTGGTTATCGTAAGATTTACCCCAACCCATCGTTAGTTGATGGAATGGTCAATCCAGTTGATCAGGTGGTCAATCTAGTTTCATCCTCGATTGAACCGATAACTAAAGTAGCTGATCCAGTTCCGTCATCGGTCGGCCCCACTCTTCATCTACAAAGTGAACCCAAAGTGACTGATCCAGTTCCTTCCTCGGTCATTCCCACCCTTCATCCAAAGAGTGTCAAAGTGGTCAAAATGGTTCTGCCATCGGTTGATCCCACTCCTCGCTTGAGGAGTGCCAAAGTGGTCAATTTGCTATCGATCGATCCCACTCCTCCATTAAGAAGTGCCAAAGTGATTGATCCAGTTCCTTCCTTGGTCAGTCCCACCCTTCATCCGAAGAGTGTCAAAGTGACTGATCCAGTCCCTTCCTCAGCCAGTCCCACCCTTCATCCGAAGAGTGCCAAAGTGGTTGCTCCAGTTACTTCATCAGTCAATCCCACTCTTCCTCTGAAGAGTGCCAGCATGGTCGATCTGATCCCATCATCAGTCGATCCTACTCTCCCTCTAGAGAGTAAACCCGATACTGCTCACTTTTTTCTCATTGATACAGAATCTACCGTGCTGGGAGACATTCCTCCTTCTCCCACAAAACCCCCTCCAAGTAATGAGGTAATCCTTTTTTATTGGGTTGTGCTAACTGGACCTTGTCTTCCCTCTCACATTCCTTTCCAGATTACAGTACAGGTTTGTGGTCGGGACGTTCATAAAACGCTAATAGATGAAGGTGCGTCTATTAGTAGTTTTTCCTCTATTGCTTGGCACGCTTTGGGATGTCCTCAACTTGCGCAGGTTACACATAATTTGTTAGCTTTTAAAAAAATAATCAGTCAACCTTTAGCGACCCTTCCTCAGTTTCCCGTAACTTTGGGAGGGAAAACTGACTTCATTGATGTCATGGTAGTCCGAGACCCATTGGATTTCTCTTTACTCCTTGGGTGGGATTATGTCTATGTCATGAAAGCTATTGTGTCCACTCTTTTTCGTGTGATATATTTCCCGCACGATGGAAGAATGGCGACTATTGATCAACTTTCGTTCATTGGTCCTGACTGGGTTACCTCCCTAAATGGTTCTTATATGAATATAGTATCGTCTTTTCCACATGTCAATTATGTGGCATTGTCTCCCATGACTTCAACTTCCAATATTTTGGATCTGGTAGTTGACATGGTGATCTCTTCGGTAGGGCTATTGGAGCCTGATCTCCTTACCCCTGCCGAGACCCTCGACATGTGTTCTTTCCAGAGTGTTCTTCTTCCATCCAGGGAAGATCTCTTGGAAGCCATGATTGAGTTTTGCCCCTTGACATGGTGTCCTTCTAGAGCATTATCCTCTTGGAAGCCATGATCAAGAAGAGGTCACGAGCATAGTTTTTCTCTCTGTGGAAAGCTCATTAAAAAATGAAACATTAGCTACGAGCATAGTTTCTCTTCTCTGTTGCAAGCTCATTAAAAAATGAAATAGAGGCCTTGAGCATAGTTTCTCTTCTCTGTGGCAAGATCGTTAAAAAATGAAATAGAGGCCTTGAGCACAGTTTTCCTCTCTGTAGCAAGCTCATTAAAAAATGAAACAAAAATCTAGGGATTGAAACTGGAGCCTTGAGCATAATTCTTTTCCTATGTCAAGCTCATTAAAAAATGAAACAATCACCTCTCCTATCAGGTCGAGTCTTTCGCCAGATCTCGTAGATGTCAATTCGAGTCTTTTGTTAGGTCTCATTTTTGAACCTTCATTTCATCCACCCTTATCCTTTTTCTCCATCTATTAGAGAAATTGGTGACAACCTCAAAGTCGGTGAATGAATTGAACCTTGGGGGGGCCATGTCTCCGTCCTTTGATGATCATTCTGGAGTTAAGCCACTAGCTTTCAAGCTGAGGGCAGAATACCGAGCTTAGTCTTTGTTCTTTCTCATGCTCATAAATACATGAGAATAAATTACCAAGCTGAGTCTTTGTTCTTTCTCATGCTCGCAAAAACATGAGAATATAACCGAGTATACTTTTATCACCTTTTCAGACTTGTAATGGATATACGAAAAAGGAACCCCCTGGAGTCTCCTTTAAGATCTTTTCAGACTCTGTAAACATGAAAATATTGTCGAGTGATCTTGCTTCCTTTCACACTCGTTAAAAGGTTTGAAAGGGTGTCTTTCGAGTGATAATTTATCTATTTTTGGCCTCGTGAGACTAACATTATGAAAAAGGACAACATTGGAGTCGTCTTTAAGTTGTTTTCAGACTCTCTAAATATGAAAAACGATCGATTTTACCTTCTCTGGACTTGTTAAACAATTACACATTGAAGGGCCCATATGGGACCAAACCCTTACTTCTTCCAGTTTGTTAAATAAAGGAAGAGGGACTTACCGAAGGTGAGTCATATCGAGCATGTGTTACCCTCCTCGAGCTCGTTAAATTAAAAGGAGGTACTCATCTATCTGGATGGGGGAAAAAATTGAAGGAAGCAAGACAAACAGTTTTTGAGAACACTACCAGTAACTCTTACGGTCGCCCCTGAACACAACACTTTGTATTTGCATACATTTTAATCCACTGAACCTCTGAACTAAGCCAATCCTCTGAGTTTTCTTTACTCCTTTGGTTCAACTGACGAAATTCATAGTATCCATTGCATCATCATGTTTTTATCCATGTCATGTTTCTGTTGTTGTGCCTCAGTGTTCAAGGGAAGTATCTGCCTCGAGAGTCATCCATCACAAATATTATTGTTTCAATAATCATGTCAGTCCATGTTCATTTGATCTACCAATTTACATCTCTATGTTAGTTTCGTGTCATTGATGGGGGATACGTCAAGGCCCTCCTGCGACAAGTGTATTCCTTTCGGCTTGAACACATTATCTGGGAACTAGACTTAGAAACTTGTTAGTACCTTGGGACCTACGTGCCTCAATGGAAGGCCTCCTCACTTTCGACAGTGGGTTTACATCATTGACCCCTAATCAGATGATTCCATGGATATTTGACTTCAGCACATCTATTCACATTCCTTGGAATGTACTAGAGTACCTTGGGAATCATTGACATCAATGGTGATTTCCCTCACGCTTGTAAACGGTTTACATCATTGACTGGTAATCAAGTGGTTTCTTCCATGTTCGACATCAGGACATCTATTCACATGGTTAGATTCGTACTACATCGGGATCGGTAAGAAGACCCTACGTTGAGTCATCACTCTTATATGTAATTTTCTCAGGTTGCAAAGTAGTTTTCTTTTGAACTATGACACATATATTGTTACATAGATCCACTTTGTATTGGTCATGGCTAAGTCTTGTCATCTTGTAGATACACTATGTATTCTTCGTGGCTACGATTAGTTCAGGTCATACGAGTATAAATCCATATTGTATCTTCAGTGGCTATACCATTTTGTCAATATAATTATGGATCTGCAGTGCCTTTTATGGTGGACATACCTAAAATGTTTTTATCACTCAAGCATAGGTATGCCTGCCTTGGGTTTGAAACCTGTCATTAATATTTGTTGGATGGTTGTGTGCATCTTCTACAAGGTTATCCATGTCCATGTTTTGTTCCATGTCATGTTTCTGCTATTGTACCTTAGTGTTCAATGGAAGTATCTTCCTCGAGAGTCATCCACCACAAATATTCTTGTTTCAATACCCATGTTAGTCAATGTTCATTTGATCTACCAATTTACAACTCTGTGTCAGTTTCGTGTTGTTGATGGGGGATACATCAACGCCCTCCTGTGACGAGTCTATTCCTTTGGACTTCAACAAATTATCTGGGAACTAGACTTAGAAACCAATTATTACCTTTGGACCTGTATGCCTCAATGGCAGGCCTCCTCACTTCTGACAGTGGGTTTACATCATTGACACCTAATCGAATGATTCCACGGATGTTCAACTTCAACACATTGTTAGGACCACACAATTCACCTTTTTTCCCATACTTTTTGCCACTATTACACTCTTGTTCACTTACATTTAAACTCATATCATCACTTTATCTGATCATTCCAAAGGTATACAACGTCCCTTCTCATTACTATACGTTTAATCTGTTTTTGCATAATATTTTACATCACTCTCGTACTTAACCATTGATTATAAATGTATAAGTGCTGAAACAGTTCAAACTGCAGATTAGCATTTGAGGCTTGTTGCTGAAACAACAATTCACAGAAGCTGTTACACAGTCCAGGATCGCAGATGCTGAAACACGAAGCTATTACACAACCCAGGATCGCAGATGCTGAAACACGAAGCTATTACATAGTCCAGGGTCGCAGATGCTGGAACACAGAGCTGTTACATAGTCCAAGGTCGCAGACGCTGAAACACAGAATCGACGATGCTGAGTTCATGGTCATGATTCTGAAACACAAAGGAAGCTGTTACACAGTCAGCGGTCAAACAACAACTCTACAACAGTTGCATTATGAGCCAAGCACCAACCATCGCTCCTACACGAGAATGCTGAAATAGTCAAGAGCGCAAATCTCGTGGCTGAAACAGCCCACGATTTGCGGTGCTGAAACAACATCAGCAGCAACGAAAAAGAACTATTACTCCATCCAGCACTTGTAATAGCATTTTGTTGCGCGAGACTAGGATAGCCTATTCTGGTTTAGAAAGTCGATCTGACTAAGAATAGGACTGAGATATACATCTGTAATTTTTTGATCAATTGTGTCAAAGGGATTCCCTCTTTAAATAAGAGGAAATCACCATTCGAGGGATCCAAGTTTTTATGTATTAAGAAGGCTTCAGAGAGGAGGACGTACTTCATTTTCCAGATTGTAATGTGATCCATTGATAGATGAATAAAACATTGTTTTGAGCATCTTCTCTAGCCTTTCCGTCTTAGAGGAATCTTGTGAGAAGGTAGGGCCCACCTTCTTCACAAGATTCACCCGTTAGTGTTATAGTGTGTGTGTGTGTGATTTCTATTTAAGCCTTGATTAACTTTTGTCTTGCTGAAACACTACTGCTAATGAATTCTACTTTGCTGAAATACTACTGAACTATGTCTTGTTAAGAACTTTGTTTTATTGAATGTTACATTATTTTCACGAAGTTCATAATCATTTTAATTAGCAATCTTGTGTGATGATTTTATGAAGTGTGCTAAAATCAGAGACTAGGGCTAAGGGTTCCTTCTTGATGAAAGGGATTGAGGGCTCTGTTCTCTGTTAGAAGTAATCAACTTCCAGTTATTTCCCCTGAATGTGCAATCAGAGACTAGAGCTAAGGGTTCCTGCTTAATGAAAGGGACTAAGGGTTCTGTTCTTTGTCAGAAGTAATCAGCTTCCAGTTATTTCCCCTGAATGTGCAATCAGAGACTAGAGCTAAGGGTTCCTGCTTAATGAAAGGGACTAAGGGTTCTATTCCCTGTTAGAAGTAATCAGCTTCTAGTTATTTTCCTGAGTGTGCAATCAGAGACTAGAGCTAAGGATCACTGCTTAATGAAAGGGATTATGGGTTATGTTTTCTGTCAGAAGTAGCTAGCCTTTAGTTATTCTCATGAGTATGCTAAATCAGAGACTGGTACTAAGGGTTCCTACTTGAAGGAAGGGATTAAAGGTCCTGCTCTCTGTTAGATAGAGTTAGCCTTCTATGCATTAATGTTTTCATGAAAGTGTGTTAATCAGAAACGAGGTGCTGAAGTTCCTGCTTGGGAATAAGGGTCTTGTTCTATGGTTACAGAATAGTGGTTCTTTCATGTTGCAGTTGTTCTTTTAATGTAATCCAGGATTCTTTAGATTAATCTTTACAAGCTCTGCAATAGGTAGGTTGCTTTCCTGTGATTTAAGTCAGAACTTCAGTTTATTCAGGGCAAGTGTGATTTGTATGGTTTCCTTTACTACAACTTTAGGCTGCTTTTGGAATTGAGCATATATAGTGCATGGTTACCTTTGAAATAAAAAGACTTCCCTGGGTTGACAATTTATGTATCACTTGATTGTTTGAATTAATTAAGCAATTATAGTGACCAACATTTTGGCGCCGTTGCTGGGGAAAGTAATTTTAGATTTCAAAAGCACTTATGATTTTTTAGATACAAAGATTGCATGAAAGACCCCAAAGATACTAACCCTACAGGTGGCAAAGGAAAAGGAAAATGAGGAAGAAATACTTACATTGACGAGATTGTATCAAAGTCTGAATCTACTGCTCAATGACCAAACCTTCGGAAACAAAAGTCCCATCCTTCATTTCAAGCAATTTTTAAAACATGGAAAGAAGTTTGGAGTCCAGAGACAGTCCAGAAGCCAGTAGGAAACATTGAGGACAGAGCAAGCGCAGCAGGGGAGCAGACAGAGGAAAACATGGATGAGTACAATGAAGAATTGCATCACGAAGAACAGGCAGGTCCTGAAGGAGACGTAAATGATGAAAACTCTTTCTCCACATTAGGATTTCCTATTGGCGATCTCCCTAGAGAAGTATCCCCCATGAAAAACATTCCACTCTCAGCATTACCTAATTTTCATGGTTTGTCTTCAGAAGATCCTGATAAATTTCTCTTTGAGTTTGATATATTATGCAGAAGTTATGATTACATTTCTAATGCTCAAAAACTAAAGTTATTTCCAGCAACACTAAAAGGGAATGCACTAAGATGGTTTATGAGTCTTGGAGGCCATGTAATCACAACATGGGACCAAATGAAACAAAAATTCCTGAACAAATACCAGGACTACTACCGAACAAGAGAAAAGACTGAGGAGCTATTTAAGATGATGCCTAAAGAGGATGAGAATCTGGAGGATTTTGTAGAAAGGCTACAATACAATCTACAAAGATCCAATCACCCCAATGTAAGTAAAGACATTCTTAAAACTATATTATTAAAAGGAGTAAGGGATGACAGTCTAGATATGCTGAACATGCTTGGAAAAGGAGACATATCTAAGGAATCATATGATGAGATTGTTAATTTATGCAAAAGATGTTCAAGAGGAGCTTCAAGGAATAAAACAAACAGCAGGGACACCACATTTTCAAGAGTCCAAAAATCAGCCAGTGGGGGAGCAACAAGAGCCGAGATAGGTAATTTACTTGAAGGTTTTAAAAATGAAATGTTAAGCTCTTTCGCCTCACAAATTGATACCCTATAGATTAAGAAAAAGCAAGCAGAAGCATAAGCAACCTTGTCCATCTTTTGTCCTCAATGTAGAGATAAGCACCCACGAAGAGAATGTCCACTGGACAAAAAGCCAATCTGCACCATCTGTGATAAAGATCATGATACCCAAAATTGTCCATCTTTACCAGGGATCAAGGCAGCATTACAACCAACGGACGAAGAAGCTGAAGCTGTCTATCTGATGACACAAAGGAGACAATGGAAACCGCCGGGACAAGGTATGAATTCTAACATGCCATTTTCATCTTCAAATCGTTGGAATAATTATTCTTCTTTCAATCAAATGAGTTACCCCCCCTATAATCAAATGCAGTACACTAATCAAATGAATTACCCACCCTACCCACCCATGCAACAAACTTA
>JASDQU010305936.1:86543-103120 GCA_032191745.1 Picea mariana | reverse complement strand
CTTGAACCATTTGAAAGATGGGCCTTAGACTTTGTAGGACCCATCAACCCCCCATCCAATCAAAAAGTTTACATAGTGGTCTGTACAGACTACATGACTAAATGGGTGGAAGCCAAAGCACTCCACAGAGCAACCGAAGAAGCAGTTATAAATTTCTTATTTAAAGACATCTTCACTAGATTTGGAGTGCCAAGAGAATTAGTTACAGATGGAGGACCTCCTTTCACTTCTCATGGTTTCAAAACCATCCTCCAAAAATATCATATCCAGCATAGAATGACCACAGCATACCACCCCCAAGCCAATGGACAGGTGGAAAGCACAAACAAAGTAATAGAAGCCATTCTCACAAAAATAGTGAAGGAAAATAGAAAGGACTGGTCCTACAGGCTTCTCGAAGCATTATGGGCCTACAGAACTACCTGGAGAAATACTACAGGATTCTCGCCCTATGAATTAGTCTATGGAAAGAGTGTTGTCTTTCCTATGGAATCCGAGATAAAAACCTTAAGGACTGCTTTAGCTGTCAACCTTGATTTGACAGATGCCCAGACAGCAAGGTTGCGGCAGCTTAATGAATTGGAGGAGAAAAGACTAGATGCCATTCAGCAGACAACCATAATTCAACAACAAAGATCAAAATGGCATGACAAAAATATCAAGAACAAGCAGTTCCAAAAAGGTAATTGGGCCCTATTGTATGATTCCTGGTTCAAAGAATTTCAAGGGAAACTGCATACAAGATGGCTTGGACCTTACGAAGTAGACACAGTCTTCCCCAATGGAACAGTAAGGCTCCTCACAATCGATGACTCCAAAACTCCGTTACTTGTAAATGGTCATCGGCTCCGTCTGTATCAGTGACCTATTTCTAAAGAAGATTTTAAGGCCACATGCATGGCAGACGTCCATTTCCTTTTTGTAGAGGGGGTTTCTACCCCTAATTGTAATTAATTCTTTTAAGCTAATTTCTTTAGCATTAGATTAGATTAGATTTTATTTACTAATAATCCCTGTCAAAGAATACCATGTTACAATCGATTTTTGTAGATTCCCGATCGAAGCACAGGAAAGGACGATCCTACTTTACAAAGAAACGAGCTTGCCCGATGCTAAACACCACCGTTCAGCACTTTTTAACTTTCCCCTGTTGCTGGAACACCATTATCCGTAACTTTTCATCACTTCCCCCGATGCTGAAACACCACGGTTCAACACTTTTGTTTTTGAAACACCACTGTCAACAATTCGTTCCCTTTCCTTCATTACTGAAACACCGCTACCACCAACCCCACACCTATCCCCCCATCACTGCTCAGCAACCTTTTTCCACTTTTCCCCATTTCCTCACCTTCTTCATCGACGAAACAACACTGTCCAGCAGTTGTTTCGCCTCGTTCTTTTGCTGAAACACCATTGTCAGCAACTCTTCATCATTTTTCCCGATGATGAAACACCACTGTTCAGCACTTTTGACTTTCTTCCGATGCTGAAACACCACTGTTCAACACTTTTTGTTCTCCCTATTGCCAAAACACTATAGTCCGACAATTCCTCACTTTCATCATCGACGTAACAATACCGTCCAGCAATTGTTCCGCCCCGTTTTTCTTGTTGCTGAAACACCATTGTTCAGCAGTTCTTCACATTTTCTCATCACCGAAACAACACCGTCTAGCAGTTGTTTCACCTCGTTCTTTTCTGTTGCTGAAACACCAACTTTTCAACATCATCTGTCAGCAAGATTTTATGCATACTATAGTTCGTCCTTCCAAATCTTCGATACAATTCATCTAATAAATCAAAGTCTCTGCCACGACTACTGAACAAGCATGATATTTTATTTGCAGAACGAATCAAAAGGTAAGGCGAGGTATGTAAATTTTATGTAATTCAGTTAGATAAATAGTTAATGAGAAGATTCTAAAACCATTATGACCACTCAAGTGCAATCATTACTAGCCGCACTTGACGGGAGGGGAGTACACGTCAAATCTTCGATACCATCATTTCACACAAATTCACTGCCGCCATTCCTATTTCACCACCCTTTCGTGTATTTGACCACATTTTTCATAACGTCGCTCGGAAAACTCACTCTATGCAGAAGATGATACTCAAACTCTCCAACGTTGTATCTTACCAAGATGGTAGCTATGGGAGGCTCTGTCATACAGAACGAACCCGCCACCACAGCGCTATTAGAACATTATCCAGTAGCTTATCAAATCTTTCAGCAGGCAGGCTGGCTCAGTTATTTTCAGAGACTCCAGTGGTATAATAAACAACAGGTTCTGCAATTCGCCCAAAACCTTCAGGAGGACCATTCTTTCGTCTAAGGGGTCCGAATTTCAGTAACAGAAGAAGATATTGCACAGGTCTCAGGCCTCCCAATCGATGGCACCCGCATGTTCAGCTGTAAACATATCATTCGAAATGCTCAGCAGAACTTCTTCCTGCCAGAAGAACGAATTGTACTTAAAGGCAGGGGTGTTCAACTCAGCTCATTACCACCCCCATGGTCGAAAGTTGCAAGATTCATCAAGCATTACCTAACCTGCGAGGGCTGATAACAGGTAGTTTATCAGCACGACTTTCTTCTGTTATCTCATTTAAGGCATAATATACGGGTCAATATTCCTTATTATTTTTTGGGTTGTCTGAAAAACATGGCGCATTACTGCAGAAAGGCCAAAGATCCCACCCTTTCACTCACCCATCACCATCTTGTCCAATTTCTCATCCAAAGGGGTTTTGCTCAACAAAATCCTCCACTGAATAATCCACCCATAAACCCCCAAGAAGCTGCCGAAATTCCTGAAAACCTCCATGAGCAGCAACCGCAAAATCCCCTAGACTCCCCAGAAGTACCCAATAGCCCACCTACAGAACCAACCAGACCAACCAATCCCCCTACCATACCAAGACCGCCTCATACCTTACCAGAATCATCCACTCCCGCCCTTCATATTCTTAGTGATGATTCTGAGCCGGACATTTCCCCCTGTCCCATCATTGAGGAAAGACCCTCACGAAAACGAAAGCAAATTCCCCTTTTTCCGACCTTCTTATGAAAAAAGAGAACAAGGGCCTCAACAAGGCCACCCATTATTGCCACTACCCTAGATCCCCAACCCATTCGACTGATACCCCGTACATCTCCAACCTCCCAAATCCCAGGATCTTTGCCTGTCCCACCCATGGGCACTGAAACACAAAAACCAGATGCCCAGGGTGGTGTGCCATCTTTTCTTTCAAACCCCGTAGCTGAAACACAAGAACCAGCTACCCATTCAGTGGTTGAAACAAAAGAACCAACCATAGCTGCCACACAAGAACTAGCTACGGCTGAAACACAAGAACCAGCTGCTGACATTGAAATTGAGATATAGGAATTAAAGACCCTGGGTGCTGCAACACTACTCTCATTAAATAAAGTAGCTGAAACACAAGAACCAGATACCCATTCAGTGGATAAAACACGAGAACCAGCCATAGCTACCACACAAGAACCAACTATGGCTGAAACACAAGAACCAGCCGCTGATATTGAAATTGAGATACAGGAATCAGAGGTCCAGGGCGCTGCAACATTACTTTCCTTACATAAAGAAGCTAAAACGCAAGAATTAGCTACCATTCCTGCAGCTTCTCCACGAAAACTAGCTAGTGAGGCTGTGACTGCCACACAAGAACCAGTCATCCCTCAACCAGAACCAACAATGGCCTCTGTCTTGTAGGAAAACGAGTTTTTAAAATCTGAACTAGAATCATATAAGCAAGAACTAGCCAGGGCAAAGGAAGCATACGAGAAGGAACTAAATTTGCAAACCCTAGCTTGTATAGCAACCATGTCAGAAGAGACTACAACAGAGATCTTGTGTAAAGAATATATGTGTTATCAATGTGGGGATATTTACTATCAAGCAGGCTATAAGGTAATTCAAGTCCCAGTGTCAGGAGCTCCCCCTACTCCTTTTGTAGTTAAAAAGGAAGAACCTGTTGTTACACAAGAACCAGCTGTAGTTGTCACACAAGAACCAGCTACAGCTGAAACACAAGAACCAACAGGACCTCCCAAGCTTAAGATTGAGCCCTACATTGCAACAAATGAAGCCCCTACTCTTGTCAACAAAGCTGTGCAGACAATTCCTATGGAGGAATTCACACCTCCCAGCCAAATCAATCTCCACACTTTCGTGGAACAATCTACTCAGACCTTACCCCATCCCACTACTTACAATGATGAAACACAGACCCAGCTATGGGATGAGCAGGCAGCAATACAAAAATGGAAGGAAGAGTATGCTGCAACACAAGCCAAAAGCCTGCAAGAGTACAAACAAATCTGGATAAATCACACTTTCTCAAATTGGGAAGCTCTAGAGTAGACACATCAGGAAGCTCGTGCCCTAAAGAAACAAAACAAAGAGTTGAAAGGAAGAATGGTCTGGGTATTTGACCTGACACAAAATCTATTGGCTACAAGAAAACCATCGTGCAACTACTCCTTGTTCCTAATGGAGCGACTCACATGGTTTTAGATCAAATCAATTATAGAAGGAAAATCCTATGCAGTAATACACCCAACAGATTTTGTTAAAACTTTCACAGAAGCATCTGCTAAGGATCAACACCTCCTTTGTGAGGCATATTTCCATAACAAAGCCATCCCTGAGAACAGGCAGCTGAACCTTATTTCTCTTGTAGGGGACATCCAGCTTCGGGCATTTGCTTCCTTTCTCCACAATCAAATCATTTGGCAAGATGACTTCATGGCTGCTAAACATAATGAAGACAACCGCCTTCTATGGATAAGACCAGAACCGCAGAATGCAGCCACCTTTGTCACAGAATATCATGAGTTCTTAAAGAAACTAGGGGTGACTGAACATGTTCAGCAGCTACAATCAACAGTGCTCCAAGATTGTCAGCACTTCATCAGAACCATAGAGGTTGTTTCCCTCCAGGAAAATAACCTACTTTGGCAGCAATCCATTGACAAAAGACAAGAGCACAATCCTTTTGGCCCCACCAACCTTGAGGTAGCGATCTCCAGAGTACCTAACTACATCCAGTGTGCTCAGCAATGTGCTAAAAAGTGGATAGGGTACCGGTTTTATTTTCCTATCCTCTGGTTGCCAATAGAAAGATATCAAATTAAGTATAAGCTACCTAAGAAAACAGAAACATCAGCATGGAAAAGATTACAGCGGGTCCAAGGGTTCAGAACGCCAACGGACAGTACCTCCCAGAGCTACTGCTTGAGTAACTTACACGCTCAGAGTCGGTATCCAGACTCTGATTCGGAGTGAAGTTGCCTGAGGACATGCAACACCCTGAGCTGGGGGGGATGTTAGGACCACACAATGCACCTTTTTGCCCATACTTTTTGCCACTATTACGCTCTTGTTCACTTACATTTAAACTCATATCATCACTTTATCTGATCATTCCAAAGGTATACAATGTCCCTTCTCATTACTATACGTTTAATCTTATTTTGCATAATATTTTACATCACTCTCGTACTTAACCATTGATTAGAAATGTATAAGTGCTGAAACAGTTCAAACTGCAGATTAGCATTTGAGGCCTGTTGTTGAAACAACAATTCACAGAAGCTGTTACACAGTCCAGGATCGCAGATGCTGAAAAACGAAGCTGTTACACAGCCCAGGATCGCAGATGTTGAAACATGAAGCTGTTACACCATCCAGGGTCGCAGATGCTGGAACACAGAGTTGTTACACAGTCCAGGGTCACAGACGCTGAAACAAAGAATCAACGATGCTGATTTCATGGTCATGATGTTGAAACACAAAGGAAGCCGTTACAAAGTCAGCGGTCAAACAACAACTCTACAACAATTGCACCATGAGCCAAGCACCAACCATCGCTCCTACACGAGAATGCTGAAATAGTCAAGAGCACAAATATCATGGCTGAAACAGCCCATGATTTGCGGTACTGAAACAACATCAGCAACAATGAAAAAGAACTATTACTCCAACCAGCACTTGTAATAGCATTCTTTTGCATGAGACTAGGACAGCCTATTCTGGTTTAGAAAGTCGATCTAACTAAGAATAGGACTGAGATATACATCTATAATGTTTTGATCAATCATATCGAAGGGATTCCCTCTTTAAATAAGAGGAAATCACCATTCGAGGGATCCAAGTTTTTATGTATTAAGAAAGCTTCAGAGAGGAGGACGTACTTCATTTTCCAGATTGTAATGTGATCCATTGATAGATGAATAAAACACAGTTTTGAGCATCCTTCTCTATCTTTTCCGTCTCAGGGGAATCTTGTGAGAAGGTAGGGCCCACCTTCTTCACAAGATTCACCCGTTAGTGTTATAGTGTGTGTGTGTGATTTCTGTTTAAGTCTTGATTAACTTTTGTCTTGCTGAAACACTACTGCTAATGAATTTTGCTTTGCTGAAATACTACTGAACTCTGTCTTGTTAAGAACTTTGTTTTATTGAATGTTACATTATTTTCACGAAGTTCATAATCATTTTAATTAGCAATCTTGTGTGATGATTTTATGAAGTGTGCTAAAATCAGAGACTAGGGCTAAGGGTTCCTGCTTGATGAAAGGGATTGAGGGCTCTGTTTTCTGTTAGAAGTAATCAGCTTCCAGTTATTTCCCCTGAATGTGCAATCAGAGACGAGAGCTAAGGGTTCCTGCTTAATGAAAGGGACTAACGGTTCTGTTCTCTGTTAGAAGTAATCAGCTTCCAGTTATTTCCCCTAAATGTGCAATCAGAGACTAGAGCTAAGGGTTCCTGCTTAATGAAAGGGACTAAGGGTTCTGTTCCCTGTTAGAAGTAATAAGCTTCCAGTTATTTTCCTGAGTGTGCAATCAGAGACTAGAGCTAAGGGTCCCTGCTTAATGAAAGGGATTATGGGTTCTGTTTTCTGTCAGAAGTAGCTAGCCTTCAGTTATTCTCATGAGTATGCTAAATCAGAGACTGGTACTAAGGGTTCCTGCTTGAAGGAAGGTATTAAAGGTCCTGCTCTCTGTTAGATAGAGTTAGACTTCTATGCATTAATGTTTTCATGAAAGTGTGTTAATCAGAAACGAGGTGCTGAAGTTCCTGCTTGGGAATAAGGGTCCTGTTCTCTGGTTATAGAATAGTGGTTCTTTTCTGTTGCAGTTGTTCTTTTAATGTAATCCAGGATTCTTTAGATTAATCTTTACAAGATCTGCAATAGGTAGGTTGCTTTCCTGTGATTTAAGTCAGAACTTCAGTTTATTCAAGGCAAGTGTGATTAGTATGGTTTCCTTTACTACAACTTTAGGCTGCTTTTGGAATTGAGCATATATAGTGCGTGGTTACCTTTGAAATAAAAAGACTTCCCTGGGTTGACAATTTATGTATCACTTGATTGTTTGAATTAATTAAGCAATTATAGTGACCAACACACATCTATTCACATTTGTAGGATTGTACTAGAGTACCTTGGGAATCATTGACATCAATGGTGATTTCCTTCGCGTTTGTTAACGGTTTACATCATTGACCGGTAATCAAGTGGTTTCTATCATGTTCGACATCAGGATATCTATTCACATGGTTAGATTCGTACTACATTGAGATTGGTAAGAATACCCTGGGTTGAGTCATCACTCTTATATGTACTTTCCCCAAGTTGCGAAGGAGTTTGCTTTTGAACTATGACACATATACTGTTACATAGATCCACTTTGTATTGGTCGTGGCTATGTCTTGTCATCTCATAGATCCACTGTGTATTGTTAGTGTCTATGATCCATTCAGGTCATAGGAGTATAGATCCATATTGTATCTTCAATGGCTATACCATTTTGACAATATAATTATGGATCTGCAGTGTATTTTATGGCGGCCATACCTAATTTTTTTTTATCACTCAAGCATAAGTATGCCTGCCTTGGGTTTGAAACATGTCATTAATGTTTGTTGGATGGTTGTGTGTAGCTTCTACTAGGTTCTCCACGTCCATACCCTTCCTTGAATAAGTCTACAAATTGCTTCAGTCATTACGTCTTCTAAGATCGCACTTTGGGGGGGAATCTGTTACACATCAAAATTACTCACTTCAATAGTGTCGCAAGTGTCATCATTACAAGTGTTGTAAGTGTCGCATCTTGTCCGCAAGTGTCGCATATTGACCACAAGTGTCACAAGTGTCACAAACATCATACTTCCATCTTGCCTATGTTGTGCCTCTAACGACATCACAGAGACACTTAAGACACCTCAAAGACTAGTTTTGAAGAAGAGAAATCAGTTGACAAGAAGTACAAACCTTTTGCCACTGAAAAAACCACTCAATTATCAAATTTGGAAGGCATCCCTCCCCTATGCACTGTTAAGGAGTGTTAACACTCCCTGGGCTTCTTTGGGGGAGTGCTACAACACTCTGTGCCCACATTTTTGGGGAGCGCTACCCTTTTTGAGCGAATTGTGGTTTGTTGAGACAAATCAGGGAAGAATCCCTTCAATTTCTGAAGGAGTTTGGATTCGAATAGAAGGTCAAGGCATGATCTTAGGGAAGATCCACAACTGAAGGAGAATAATCCTCAACTTATCCCAATTATCTCTCAAGTGGTTGGGCCTCTCCAAGGTTATATAAGGAGGCCTTCTCATGGTGAAAGGTACAAAAAATATTGGAGATATGAAACCTATGATCTCATAGGTAATATACAAGATATGGAGATTGAGAATTACACAAACTTATGATCCCATAAGTGAGATGCCATTGAAGCATAATCAGTGTAGATTACTTAAGCAAAAGGGGTTAGACAAGGAGAGCTAGAAGAAGTTGTTGCACCTTCATCAGAGGATTGTAAGTACTATTCATTTGTTCTCATTAATACACATACATGCTTGGCATGTTTCTTTCAAGTTTATGTTTGTTCCACATGAACTTGGCTTCAGTAGATAGATCTATATTTGAAATAATCTCAGTAGAATAGGAAGCTTGTTGTATCTTTGTTTGTTCTACAAGACCTATCGAGGAGCTTTGGATTGAAGATCAACTTGGACTTTGCAAGGACAAATGCCATTTAAAAAGGTACACTTTTCTTCTTCCTCTTCATTCATTAGCTTAATTAGATTTAAAAGGATGTCAGTGATCAATGATAACACCCTTTCTATCTTGGTTTTAGGGGTCTAGATACCAAGAGGGAATCTTCTTGTCCTTAGGAGGATTCACCTGTAACACTTAGTCCCCCTAGAGTTGGAGCGGATCTGGATGGAAGAATCATTTCTTTTCTACCTTCTTCCAATCCTCTACAAGTAAATTTGAGTGGCTTGTTGCACATTTATTTTCTAGCTACCCTTTCCTCCATGGGAATGGTTTCTTTTCTAGTTCCTCTTGCCTTGATGAAGGTTGTTTGAGCTGAACTTGTGCTGGTTTATTGTCTATTGAATATGAGACCTTAATGTGTGTGTGTGTGTGTGTGTGTGTGTGTGAAGAACCAATTTAGATCCATCTTAACCACAGATCCATCATAAGTGAAGAGGGATCAAATCATTCTAGGTGAATTTCTTTTATAAATTAAATAAAAAAACTTGTTTCATCCCTCTATGAGCATGATAGAGGCAGAGTTAAGATGGATCTATATTTGTAGTTAAAAAATTTCAACAGTGTGTTGTTGACTCTGATGATGGAGATATGTAGTTTATTTTTTTCTCAACATGGAGTTGAATAGCTTATATGTATATATATTCATTGCTCAAAGTAAAAAAAAAATGATTAAAAAAATCTAAAAAAAATTGAACCTAAAAACATTTGATCGCTCTCAACTCACGAGTTAAGATAGATCTACATTGAATTAAATACTCCAAAAAAATTCTCCTTCTAGTAATCACTTACTCCCTTGTGTGCTTCACTTCACAAGGTAATAGGAAGGGATCCCTTTTTGACAAAACTATCTCATGCATGCACAAGATTCTCATCCATCCTACGGTGCACCGATTCACTGAACTTCTCTTCTCGCATGCTTGACCGGTACAAGTGTTTAACGCTATCGAAAAAAAGTTGCAAGCTTCATAGAAGTAAGTTTTAAGGTCTTTTATATCATGATAATGGAATATTATAATATTCACCTGAACTTTTAGGATCAATCCTTGATCACTAGTAGAACTAAGACTTCTCTTCTCATGGCATCTTGAATCACATCAGGTTTAAATCAATATAAGGATGAACTTCACTAATATATGATCATCTGAGAAAGAGAGATGACTTCCAAAGAAAAATGGTCAGTGGTGGAATGTCTTGTTGAAGTTAGGGTCCATCCATCCTGTTAGTTCTAATAATTAGGCAACTCTAGGATATGAAACACTGTTATGACCCAAGGGGGGGCATATATATGGCTAAATGTATATGATATGACCCCAAGGGGGGGCATATATGGGCCTAAATGTACATGTAATGTGTAAATAAATATGTAATAGGGTCGGCCTAGTGATAAAGGAGCCCCACGTGCAAGTGTGAATAGCTATATTATGAGATCATGTATTCATTATTGGGAGGTGAATTAGGGAAGTATGAAAGGTAATTGGTTATTTGGAGGGGGTTCCCGTATTCTTCAAAGATTTATTGTGTTACTTATCTATATTGGAGTTTTGGTCCATGTTTACATTTTGTACATGGTGTGTACTTCTGTAATTTTATGATGTTTTGAGTATTTGGATCATAACATTTGGTATCAGAGCTCAAGGTCTTGGGGTTTCGCTGCTACATCTGAGACACCTTGGAATTTTCGTTATAACTATTTTTCTATAGTGTTTCCAAAGGAACCCCTTGGAGTATATTTATTAGACGGATCAAGGAATGTGGGGTTCAAATTTCAGCTCCCGAGGCCTTACAATTTTGGATATATAGCGTGTTTAATATAGGGTTTTAGAATCATCCTGAATTTAGTAATCATGGAATTTTCAGTATACAAATTTTTCTGTAACATTTCAGACACTGAAATCCATATTATGTTCATAGAGATTATCAAGCTATATGTGATAAAACTTTCAGCTACTAGGTCATCCTAATTTTGTATATACACCCTGTGTAATATAGGGTAGATAACTAGTCCTATTGACTAGTCTCAAACATGTGTTCTGGGTAAAACAACCATAAATTCTTCATAGAGCATCCAAATTGAGTGATACCAGTTGAATTGAATAGTGGACATGCCATAGTATTTCGAGCATAATTTTCATAATTTTATATCAAATATTGTGCATGAGGCACATTGTAAACATGCTCTCTCCTAGAAAGGCCAAAAGTCAGGAATGTGTGGGGAAGTTACCATAAATTCCACTTGGCACATCAAATTTTGGTCATACCTATGGCATTGCAGAGAATAAATTTCATAGTATTACAGGTCACAAATTTATACTAATAAGGGTCGAAATTGGAGAGATATATCATAATTAAGGTCAGTTAGGACGACAGACTCCAAATTGAGGTTTCAAAGGTATGTTCACTTAAAACTATCTTAACTTTTGATTTGAATGTCAGATTGAAATTATTCAAAATACATTGGAAATATAACACATAGAAGAGCATATCAAAACAAGTATTACAACTATTTGATATCTTTATCCTTAATATATTGAGGTTTTTATTTGAGGGTTGAGATTAGACCTCAGTTAAGAATCAATGAAAATACCTAAATTTACAGGAGATGAAGATAAAGATGAAATCAATCCTATGGCATGGTTGAGGTTAGTAAAAGAATATAATATGACTCCTAGGAAAGCAAGAGATTATTTTTTTAATGAAGCTTGGAAGTGGTGGATGACTGTTGATCAAAATACTAGATGGCATTGTACATGGGAAGAATTTGAAAACCTCTTCTCAGATAAATATATTAGGGATAAAAAAATGGAGGAATTGTATAGAATTCATAATGAATTAAAAGAAGAAAATAAAGAGATTAAGAAGAAGGGTGAGGAGCTATCTAAGATATGATCCCTTAATGAATCACTCATTAAGGAGGTTAAGAACTTAAAGCAATAAAATAATAGTAAATCAAAGTGGGAAAATGATGAGTCAAGGGAAGATCTGAAAAAGAATGATGAAGAGATATGTAGATTACGAAACCATAATAAAAAACTATTGGATGAGGTCAAGAGATTGAAAGAAGAAAAGAAGAATTGTCAAAATCAAGAAGAAAGAAGGATCTTGATTGAAGAATCTACCAAAAGATTGGAAGATGAAATTTGCATGAAGGTTGAGGAATCCTTAAATACTGATGAGGTAAAATCAGAAATACAAGCCAGAATTGAAGAAGGACGTCAAAATTTGTTAGATGGGATCACATTGCAGCTTCAAAAGGAGAAACAAGACAAGATTCAAGAAGGTTAGTAGAATATACTTGAAGAAGTTGAACTCCATCTAGAGGATGTACATGTCAAATATGATGGTATTATCTCGAAGTCTAGAGTAATCAAAGACCAAGAAAATATGATCGAGGATTCCATTATCAGATATTATTTTTGGGATTAACTACGTAGTGTAAGTCATTAACCTATGACCCATATCCATGAGTATTAGTCGCAACTGACTAACAATTCTCATGAATTGAATAGTCCACTTAGCACTCATTATCGCTGAAAAATAAGATAGATGAAATGCATGTGCAAAGTGAAGGAAGACCATCAAATGTGAAACTGTATTGACACCCTCATTACCAAGAAACATTTCAAGGAAGACAATAAGGACGATATCAACATTATGAAGGAAGAAGATGGAATACGTGTCAATATTCATGGAACAAGGCATCACCAAACTACTCTTCAACAAGCTAATATCAGAGACCAACAACGACTAGAAATTTGAGAAGCATCAACAAAAATACATGGAATCAAAGAAAACAAAATTATTCAACAACTAGACACCAAGGATTAAGACCAAAAATAATTGATTTTGGATGGATAGATCATCAACAATGGAATGAAGAAAGAAGGAACATAAGAAAATCATATTACTTGGATTCATCACATGTGAAGCCTTTAAATGAAAATCTTTGAGGAAAAAGCTTTTTGAAGGAGGGTACTATGTTATGACTCAAGGGGGGGCATATATATGGCTAAATGTATATGATATGAGCCCAAGGGGGGGATATATGAGCCTAAATGTACATGTAATGTGTAAATACATATGTAATATGGTCGTCCTATTGATAAACGAGCCTCATGTGCAAGTCTGAATAGCTATATATAAGAGATCATGTATTCATTATTGGGAGGTGAATTGGGGAAGTATGAAAGATAATTGGTTATTTGGAGGGGGTTCCCCTATTCTTTGAGTTATTGTGTAACTTATCTATATTAGATTTGTGCTCCATGTTAACATTATGTACATGATGTGTACTTGTGTAATTTTATGATATTTTGAGTATTTGGATCATAAAATGCTTCTCACATGATTGCTTGCTTGACTGGTACAAGCGTTTAACACTATCGACGAAAATTTGCAAGCTTCATAGAAGTAAGTCTTAAGGTATTTTATATCGTGATAAGGGAATATTCTAATATTCACATGAACTTTTAGGATAAAGCCCTGACCACTAGTAGAACTAAGACTTCTCTTCTCAGGTCATCTTGAATCGCGTCAAGTTTAAATCAATATAAGGAAGAACTTCACTAATATATGATCATCTGAGAAAGAGAGATGACTTCCAAAGAAAAAAGGTCAGTGGTGGAATGTCTTGTTGAAGCTAGGGTTCAACCATCCTGTTGGTTCTAATCATTAGGCAACTCTAGGATATGTGACAGTTTGCCTAACTAGTAGGCTACTAAAACGGGGTGTTTGTTAGATTGGTATCGGCTTGGTCATTCTCCCTTGGTTCTTTGTCTGTGAAATTATTTTGTTCTCTGTGTACAAAGAATACTTTGTTATAACATCATATAAAACAACTCCGCTTACATCCATCATTTATGTATTTTCCCAGAAATAACATTTATTCTCAAATGACAAGTCACTAAGATAAGAAGGTGCCTCTGTGCCTGATACAAGCAATGTTCTCTTAGGTTGACTGTCACTCAGCAGCTGCATCTAGTAATTATCATATTGTAGTAGCTTCTTAAGCTTGTATATGATGGTTTGTCTTTTATTGTGACTTACTTACTTTTCATTTACGAAAATGCACTCCTTTTTTCCAGTTTGACTTCTTAATTAGGATAATGATAAACTTGGTGTAAAATTTTTATTTGAAAGTTCAAAGTAGTGTTGCCGTTAAAAACAAACTAGTGAGTGCCAATGGTAAGTAATGAGTTGGCATGTTATCCCATGATCTATACTTTCTAGAAGCCTAAAGGCAAGTAGGTCAAGATTGGCATAGCAAGAAGTCAATCTTGTCACTGACATCTTAACAGGGTGTCTCTTTCTATTTAGGAGAAAGATGATTGTACTTCAAGGGAGACGTCCCTAGATCTAGTGGGTTGATGAAGGGAAAAAGATAAAGTAAATCACCCCTCTCTCTAGGTCACTCAATTTGGATTTTGTGTCTTGAAAGGTCATGCAAATGGGGTAAAGGAAAGTACTTTCCCTTAACCAAGACAACAACAAACATTACGGCAAGCAACAATTGATATTAACGCTTCAACAAGACATCAAATTCATGAAAGTAAATGTTGGCAGCCTGTGTATGCAATGGATGACAACAATAAGCAAAGGATAACAGCTGCAAAGTGTCTTAGAGAATGCACTTGCATAGACAATGTAACAAGGTATTAAAGCTCCAATAATGGTACTATGTCAGTTCTTAGAGATGTATCAACCAACAATTAAACTTTAATAAGTTGTCTGAGAAGACTGTAACAACAGTAAAATAGAAGTAATGACAGTAACAACAACCTTCAAAATTGTACTTTAAAGAGGCAATTGATCACACTTCAACATTTATTGATAGTACCTTGCTTCATACAATTTTTGGGTTGTTTTAAGATGGTTAATAGGTTGATATAGTCTGCAAATGATGGTTGTAGCAATGATTACGAAAACAAAATGTTAGTTGTTAGTATCTCTAGATTAGGATAGCAAGTTAGTTTAGGTTATTAGGGTATCAAGCAGAAAGTTTGAGTTTGAAGTTTGATGATCCTTGTCAAAGGAGTGAGGAAAGAAGACTAGTGTCTTCTTAGGGTAATGGAGTCTAGGTTGAAAAATTCTTCTAAGGCTGATAATAAATGGTTGTACACAAAAATCAAAGAGGGAAAAGGTCTACGAGGAGTAACACCTTAAGTCTTGGTAGACTTTGACCTCAAGAAGAAAGGTGCTAGGGTGTAGGCACTTCTAGGCCCTAGTGTCTTCTTCTCCTTAGACGTTTTATGGATATAAGTAATTATGTAACAATAACTTATACAAACCTCTAAAGTTCTAGCACTTTAGGGGTTTAGAGGTTGCGGGAAAAGGTGGGACAGTCATCTCCTACATGGTACTCAGAGGTTGGTGATGTGGCATTGATATGACTTGTGGCAACTAAAGTGGTGCCTCCAGCATGACTCGCAACGACTGGGTATGGGTTGTCAACATAACTTGTAGAAGGTGTCGACCCATCTCCAACATGACTGGCAGAGGTTGGTGATGGAGCTCCAGTGTGACTGACAATGACTGGACTAGAAGTGAGTTGTGTCATTTGATGCCAAGGTCCTAGTTTACCCACTGTCCCTATCTGGAAAGGTAATATCCTTCGTTTAATTGATTCAGAGAAGTTTGAACGGGCATCATCACTGAATTCAGCGGAGAGACGAAAGTATGATAAGGGTTATTCGAGTGAAGATATATTTTTTCCCCTTGTGAAGGGGTCCCGTGAAGCGGGTAGCCCAAACCATAAAACAAATTCTCCTCGTATGAAACAACTGGGGATACATGAGGGCTCGCCATGGAAAAAGTGTTAAAAGGAATTGATATGGCAGAAAAAGGATACATGGATGGAGTGTAGTAGGTAGAATAAGCACCCATCTGTGCAAGATACCAGATATATAAATATGCATTACAGAAATAAAATGCTAGAAATGGCAGAATAACAGTAAAATATCCAACATAATCTTCATAATAACACATAAATGATATAAGAATAGCAATAGAAATAGCACTTTGATTCATAAAGCAATGTTCACGGGCCTCTTCGAGGGGGCAACCTCCAATCGAGCAGCACTCTGTTACAATAATCTCCAAGCTAGGGTTTTCATACCCTCGACCCTTATTTATACTAAATATGTCTATTAAGAGAAGCATCTAGAGGAAGATCTTTCTAGAAGCGGAAGCTTCTATTAGGTCTTCTTACATCCGCCTTATTCTATTTTATTGAAAGGCCTTATTAATATTGACCTTTATTACATCCTAATACATTGATCTACCTATGTGCGGTTTAGGACCTTAACATGTCCGCCCCCTTAAAAACAGACTTGTTCTCAAGGCTTGAGATGTGGAAACTGCTGCAGAATGATAGCTGGTTCCCAAGTGGCATCTGCTGGAGTCATATCTTTCCACTGTACTAGCACTTCCTTGATGGTTCTCTGACGCAGGTGACGCTCACGCTGGTCCAAAATTGCTTCTGGCTGTAGCCAAATG
>JASDQU010305936.1:66782-86033 GCA_032191745.1 Picea mariana | reverse complement strand
GTTTATTCAAGGCAAGTGTGATTAGTATGGTTTCCTTTACTACAACTTTAGGCTGCTTTTGGAATTGAGCATATATAGTGCGTGGTTACCTTTGAAATAAAAAGACTTCCCTGGGTTGACAATTTATGTATCACTTGATTGTTTGAATTAATTAAGCAATTATAGTGACCAACACTTACTAGTCCTTAATGTGTAAACTATAAAATGTTTGGCTTTAATTTTGTAAAAATATTCAAATTTCTAAGGATTTTATATAGTTTTTATAAAATTTTGGCAATTCATAAGGTAAAATAATTTTATTCTATGGAATTTGGGTGAATTGGTTTTAGAAAAATGAAAATTGGTGAATATGTTTTTGGGAAAAATGATGGAAAAATATCCCATGGGCGAAATATAGCCCCTAAAAATTTTCATGCTTTTGGTTTCTCCTTCAATGAAACTTCTACTTCTTTTAATGGGTGGCTTATTGATTCTGGAGCATCTTATCATATGGCCAAGGACAAATCTGTATTTTCTACTCTTAATGAATGTAACACCAATGAAATATTTGTTGGTGATGATACATCTCTAAGTGTTGTAGGGTCTGGAGTAGTTTAGGTAGATAATGCTCATTTCAATGATGTATTATGTGTTCTAAGTCTTTCTTGCAACCTTCTATCAATGTATCAAATCACACATTCAGGTGAAGGTAAAACTCTAGAGTTTTCACCTCACCAAGTTGTAATCAAGGATCTAAAAGATCCTAAGCATGTTCTTGAAACTGAAATTGTTGATGATATTACCAAGTTGTATAAGTTTGAAACTTTGGGTCATCATCTTTTCCATCAGTTTCTGTTGCTCACGGTGATGACTTTAGAAAACTTTTGCATGAGCGGTTTGGTCACCTAAACTATCGCTCATTGCAACAACTATGTAATCAATAGATGGTGACTGGCATTCCTCTTGTTTCTTGCAAAGATGGTGTTTTGTTGATTGTGTTCTCAGAAAACATTGTCGGGATATTTTTGACAAGCATGCCTCGGCCCATTTGTATCTTGTTTATAGTGACTTGTGCAGCCCACTTTCTTCTCCTTGTTTTTCCAGGTGTGATTATTTCTTAATTTTGATTGATGAATTTTCTGTACGCACTAAGGTTTACTTTGAAAGGAAGAAAAATTTTCAGATGTAAATGGGTCTATAGAACTAAGTATGCATTAGATGGAAGCGTTAAAAGACACAAGGCTTGGTTAGTTTCCAAAGGATTCTTCCAAGTTGAAGGCATTGACTATAATGAAACCTTTTCCCCTATAGCCAAAATGAATTCTATCTGCCTTGTTATATCCCTTGCAACCTCACATAAATGGGATGTCCATCATATGGATGTTAAATTCGCCTTCTTGCATGGGGATTTGCAAGAATAAATCTATATGGAACAACCTCCTGGCTATTTCCAAAATGAATCTAGCCTTATTTGTCACCTTAATAAATCTCTTTATGGTCTTAAGCAAGCTCCTCGACCTTGGTATGCCAAAATGGACATCTTTCTTCTTGATATCGACTTGTCTATGTGTCATTATGATTCTAATGTCTATACCAAGAAAGTAGGAAGCCATCTCATAATAATTGTTCTTTATGTCAGTGACCTTATCCTCACTACTAGTGACCCAAAAAATTTAAACCACGTGAAAACCAGCCTTAAGAAGAAATTTGAAATGACTGACTTAGGATATTTGCATTATTTCCTTAGCCTCCAAGTTTTGCAAACCAAGGAAATATTTTTTCTTTCCTAGTCTAAGTATGCTTGGGACCTTCTTCGTTGCTTTCACATGGAATATTCAAAACCAACCCCTTCTCTCTTCCAGTCTGGAGTCCAACTTCCTGCCACATGTACTTATCCTGAATTTGATGTCACTTTGTACCATCAATTAGTTGGTAACCTCTTATATTTGACTCATACTTGTCATGATCTTTCCTTTTGTTGTTGGTCTTGTTTCCTGGTATATGCAAACACCCCATGAAATCCATTGGAAAGCAGCTAAAATAATACTTCGATATGTCTGGGATACAGTTCAGTTCAGGATACATTATAGTTTAGAGGGGAATCCTTTATTGGTTGGTTTCACTAATTCAGATTGGGATGACGACCTTAATGAACAAAATTCTATTGCAGGTTATGTTTAAGCCATCGTTCAGGACCTGTCACTTGGGCATGTAAGAAAAAACAAGTTATTTCTCTTTCCTCAGTAGAAGCATAGTACCAAGCAACGATCAATGCAAGTCAAGAAGCCTTGTGGCTTAAATAGATCCTTTCAGAGTTTGGATTCCAAGAACACTATCTGACCACCCTCTGGTGCGATAATTAGAGTGCCATAAAGCTTGCCAAGGATCCAGTTCAACATCAATGTAGAAAACACATCGAGATACACATGCACTTTACCATAAAGCTTATTCATGGTCGAGTTATTGAAGTTCTCTTTTACCCTATAGAAGATAAAGTTGTAGATATTTTAACAAAGTATATTACAGAAGTGAAGCTCTCCAAAATTCAATTTATGTTAGGAGTTCAAGAAGTTGTCAATAAGGGGGGATAGGCTCCAATACCTCCTTCCCTCTCCTATTGTGTCACCTTTGTAAGTAATTCAATCCTATCATAAGTTTTTATTAAGGAAGGATGTTAGGATATTTATACACTTAGGAGTTAGTTAAGATCAAATTGATCTGTTGTGTCGTTAGGTAAAAGTGTGTTTCTTTAGTATGCACTAGTATGCATTTGTAATCAGGTATTCTGACAGTCACAATATATTCTTGACATAGAGTGATCTGACATATCATATTATCCTCGATCTTAACAACTACATTGATCGATGGCTTAACACTTGATTGGTCCATGATCTCTATTTAAATATCATGGAGGGTCATTTGTCAATGATCAATTGTGAGAAACTCTCTTGTAAATCTCTCTGTAATATTTTTCTTCTGCATTAATAAATTGCTCCAAGTGGCCACATTGGTTGGGGTCGTGGACGTTTTCCTGTAGGGGATTAACCACATCAAAAAATTGGTGTGTTGATCTTTGACCTAGTTGTGTGAGTGGTTACTGAAGGTGTTCGTACTCAGTTGGAATATTTGTGTCGTCAAACAAAAATATGGAACAAATTTTTTTTTATTGCCACTAGTTTTGAAACTAAATGCATGTGTTTCTATAGGAACTATTCTATATGGCATTGAAATATGAGTCTCTAAACTTATTTTAAACCCATAATGTTTATTATTGAACATGCCATCAAAAAAAATCGCAGACTATAAAATGAACCTCAAACTAATTATTATAGGAATTCTAGTAACCACTGGAAAATCCAGAAACTCTTGAGAATGTTGAAGAATGATCAATGTTGGAGTTGATATTGAATCATGCTAAGGATTGGTCTCTTTTAATGCACAAATAATTGAATTCTGGACATCCTGAACTGAGTTTTGATCTTCTTTTGACTATAGGAACAGAGGAAAGGGATTGAAGTCTTCATGTTGAATTTATGGAACTAAAGGCTGGAATAGAATTTCCTGTAACCACCTCTGTATAGAGTCGATTAAGTTGTATAACTTATGCCCATAATATGGTACCATTTTTTGAAACCATTATTGAAACTTAAGAAAAGGTTGAAGGTATTGAACCAATTTCAAGATCATGTAACAACCAAAATTTGTTGAGATAGAATAAATTGTTTATCATAAAATTTTCCAATCATAACCCTGATTTTCAAGAAACATTTGTGTCCAACTGCGCCAGAATCTTGGTTTTCACTATTAGAATTATTTTTTTATATTTACTATTTTATTTTGTTATTATTTTTCTTATATTATCCTACTTTACTTGGAAAAGAAAACCTTTTCTCAAGTGTAGAAATACTTCCAATGCATCCATTTACGTTGCAGGATCTCAAGTCAACTAATATCCAAATTCGAAAAATGTACCTCAATAGATGCCATGATATGAGAGACCAAATGTTCAAGTGGATATGGTGCCTAGAAATTTTGAATAATGGAGTGGTACTTCCAACTAATGATTTCTTAGAACCAAGATTCAATGTAGCCATCCTTTCCTTGGCTCTTTTGTTCATTAGAAATGATTTACATGTATTCCTTTATCATGCAACAAAGTTCTTTCGAGACTTTTCCATTGCACTCTTGAACGCACAAGGGATCTGGTGACAAGCATGCAATAAATTCCTCAATCTCTTGCTCCAATTTTTGCTCTTCATTAAATGTTGTCCATGGCTTTTTGATCTCCTTTGCGTGCTTGCAAGGATGAGTGAGAAAAACTTATGGATCTTATTCTTTTGGAAGTTGTTCATGGATATTTTGTTCTTCTATTTCTTCTTGATATGTATATATGTATCTTATTGTAACTTTGAACTTAGAACAAGGATTTGAGAATATCCTTATAGTAACATGACCCCCTTTGCTCAACAAATTATTTAGCATCTTTATATTCTTCCTATTGGTCAAGAGTTCCTACTTAAAAATGGATTAGTAAATGGGGAGTTCTTATATCACCTCTAAATGGAATAGTGGGAGTAGTTGCAACTACTCTCCATGTCCTTATAAACCTACCTCTATTATCTCTTAGTCTATACATTCAATACTAACATAACTTGGATTTGTATAGACTCACTATAATGAATGTGTAGGTTCTTACCTCTTGTCTTATTGTCTCTACTTCTTCTTGTCTAAAATGTTGTACTAAAGAAAATATAACTACAAAATTCTAAAACTAATTCCTTTAGCACTTCCCCCGCAATGGCGCCAAAATGTCAGGTAATTTATTTGCATAAATTTTGTAACATTTACTTATCAACCGAAGTTCGTAAACTTGTGAATTGCATGCTTTGTTTGTGCGGAATTTGTTTATCTAATTATTACTTAAAATCCCATGTACTTAAGTTATTATATTTGTATGCAATCAAAATAAGAAATGTGCAAAGTTAACCTACACAGAGATATTTTCCTTTGGATCATTAACTACCCTGATTTAGGATTATAGAAAACTCGGGTTACACACATATACTTTTGAGCATTGTTGTAACCGACACCCGGTTTAAATCACTAGGCTTATAATCCAATATAGAAACAATGATATGTAAATCAACATAGTACAATAAAATCGATAAACAAGTATTCTAGATATTACAGGAAAAAAAAATCAAATGCAAGAATACTTTGAAAGAATAAGTATACAATCAAACTAATACAATATTAAATCCAATCTTCCAATCATGATATACTAGAGTTATAATGGTATGAACATAGGTTACAATGTTTTATCCAATTCTAAGAATTGAATTATTCTTGTAACAATAGTCTTGTTAACTGATTCAATAACAATTGGAAAGGAAAGCTTATTGTAGGTTACAATCATTAACCATACTATCGATCTATGAAATTAATACATTCACATCATATAAAACAGAGTATCCTAATCTATATCATGAATTCATGTCACACTAGAACTAAATAATCTAAATATGTAAGAAATAAGGAAAACTCATAAAAAGATACAACATGTACCAAAAAGGGGGGGAATCCAAACATAACACACATTGCATCAACACTTACAGTATTAACGAACTAGGAATCATATGATATGGAACATCAATGATTTACTATTTAAATATGGAAATGATTATAATTTTATAGTATCTTTTTCGATCCTCCTCCAGATCTTAGTCTTATATTTATAGTAGATTACATGTTAAAATAGAGCACCTAACAATTGATACAATATATTCAGAATCTTCATGATCCCATCTATCTGTTTTGACTAATCAAAAAATCTTAAAATGAAAATTTGTTGAGCTAAATCTAAAACCCAAGAAGGAATACAGATTCATGAAACCATGTTCTTCAAAATCGGATATGTTCCTTCAAATTCGTTGATGTAGATTGTTTGTTGAATTGGCTACCACCTTATGGGCCTTTCATTGTAACTTCATGGAGCTAAAATAGGAACCATATGATGTCATGAAGATTGAGAACATTTTCCAAGTGGCAGGTTCGAGTTTGAGGGAGCGTTTCTATGTCAATCCTCAAATGGTTACAGGATCTAGAATTCTTGTAACCATGATTAGTAAAATTAATTTCAAATCTATTTATTCATAAAAAATAGAGAATGTTATGAAAAATAGACAATATATTACCTCGAGATGCTATTTTCAATGTATACCTTCTAGAAGGCATGAGTAATATGTCAAAAGGGTAATAAGGAGGTGAAAATAGAGGAAAAGGGGTATTACTAATAGTGAAGAATGTGTCAAAATGAGGACCCAACAACTGCAATTTTTTAAAGGTTAAGTGAGTAGTCATGTGTGCAATAAAGAGATAAGTGAATGATCTCTCGGTGTTCAAACTAGAAAAATATTCAAGGTTTGACTTTAGTTTTTCTTGTAAAATTGGCCCTTCCTCTCATGTTTTGAGTTGCATAATTTAAATACTTAATGTCATAAGTTGTTAGGTTTGAGATGTATTTGGAAGAAAACACTGATTGTCTCAAGACTTAGATGCATTAACAAAAAAAATTTAGAAGCCAATTGATGCAATTATGGGGTTTTGTTCCAAAACATTGTCATCACATTTATCCTCTATGACGAACTTATCATGTGGTTCAAAAAGCAATAAATCTCCTTCCTAAAAAAGTCAATATAATAATGAAGCATATTATCATGCATTAATGGAAGGACTAAATGTAGAAAACAAGTATGCGGCCACTAAAATTGCAATATTCAAAATTATGAATACTTTGTAAATGTAGATTTTAACCTTGTACAATATTTGTTGCAAACAAATTTTCAGTAAAAGAACATAAAAGATACACTGGAAAATACAAACATTACATAGAGATTTTTCCTCTGGAAACCCAAATCGGGAAAACCAACATATTCTATATTCATTCATCGTGATACATTGTTACAATACAATATACATATAGGAGCCAGTGGCATCCAAAACCCTAACCCAATGACCTGGATTAGTCAACAACCCTAATTCCTTAACCATAAATAGAAAACCATCGACAAAGAAACCATGTGTTGAAAAACCACCTACTCATGCAAAGAATATAACACATACCCAACAGTAAACAATGGTCAAGGGAATATAAAGTTAGTGCAAATTTTTTATATTATTGTATTTAATGGAAAAAAAACATTGCCTAAACAATTAGTGGTCGGAAAGGAAACCATCCAAAGGAAAAACAAATGTGCATTATGCTATAAGTGAATTATGGAAAGGTAAACATCCAATCTTGAATATCTTGCAGTTCTTGTTTATATTCCTCAAATTGAGCTAATTTATTTTACTATGATATGCATACACAAATGTCTCACATATCATTATGTTTTGTATGTCTCTTGATGTTTTATATTATATATTCTATATCATTTTTTAACTTCGTTTTATTATAATTTATGATTATTTTTTTATATTTATATAATTGACTATTTTTTTACACTATAATGTGCCACTTCATTTTATATTGTGCATGACTCAATTATTATGCAACTAAGTCGTGTTGGATCTATGCATTAAAAAATAGTTGTATATCAAAATAATATACAAGCATCATAAAGCAAGTGAATACGAATGTTTGTAAATGTCAACAATATAAATTATGACTTCACAAAAAATATTTACAACGATAGTGCAATTAAAGAGCTAAAAATAATAATATTATTCAAACCAATATAAATTTGAGACATATTATGAAAACAATATATATGGCAACATAACACAATAGTATTGATGACAATAATGGAATGAAAAAAATATGACAAAATATCATTCAATTAAATATCTCTCTCTCTCTCTCTCTCTCTCTCTCTCACACACACACACACACACACACACACACACACACACACACACACATATATATATATATATATATATATATATATATATATATATATATATATATATATTGCAACTTAACACAATTATATTGATGATAATAAGAACATAATAAAGTTACGATAAAATTTATAGAAATCCTCCACTATGGAAATATATACTTACAACAACATATAGCCCATTTCTACCTAATATTTGTTTGTCAATAACATTAACTAATAATGCATGGATGTCTTTATTTTTTATTTTAAATTATGACTTCCAATCTCATTTTCATTTATTTTTTACACCTAATGTTTTTTTTTGTTAGAAATGTTCATCACTTGCAGGGCCAACATTTAAACCATTGGCTAAGAAACCACAACCCATGGGCATCTAAGCCATCAAAATCACCTGGGAATCGCACCCGGCCTGAGCTGCACCAACCCTTAACGTGGATGGATTTTCAGGTGTCTTCTCCCAACTAAACACACTGTAAGGGTATCAAGCTCGGATCGCCTAACAAATGAAACCCACACCTTAACCGGTTGAGCTAGCAGGATTTGACTTTTTTACACCTAATTTTTCTTTCAAATTTTATTCTTGATTTAATTTTTCATTTTAAATTTCATATGAAAAACTAACCAAAAAACTATAAAAGCTATTGTTTGATTAAATATTTTGTAATAAACTTCTTTTGGACATAATTATTGATGATAATGAGTCCATGACTGAATGAAAATGAAAATTCATCCATTCGGTGTCTAAAAAAATTACGTTGTTTTTTAGCAAATGAGATGCTAATATCACCTCTATCAATAACATTATTAACATATCAACACTTGACACAATTGCATCATATAAGCGACACTAATATCGATGCAAATGAACATAATAAATGACAGAATCAAAACCACGTTAACATTGATTGGGAAAAAATAACCCATTTTGAGGAGTTATTGGGAAAACAAATTTTCTTAGACATTATTTTGATAGAATATTACTAAAAAAATGTAGTGATATTTCCATAGTTTATGCTCCTAGATTTATTAGATCTTGATACATTGTTAATTGTTTTCTTTTCTTGGAGTTATCCATTAGGAGTTTCCTTAACAAACAATTCATTCTCTTCTCCTTTTATAAAAAAAAAAAATGGTTGCAAATTGCATACCTCGAGAAGTTATATGCATTGGTTATGTTTTGATTATAACATTGGATGACCAACTCAAAACATGGACAAATTTTTATGTAACAATAATGAAATCCATACGAATACACTTAGGTTGGAGGGTGATCTGCTAGTAACTAGGTAGGAGGACTCTAAAATAATCATCAAGTCTCATTTCTACCTTGTTGGGTATTTAGAGGACCAATGGATCTGATGGAACTACTTTAGGCAGAAGCAAGGGAAGAGTATACAAGAGTACACCACCGAGTTCAAAAATATGTCCATCATGTTGGGTATCTCTCCCAGGGTCTCATATGTACTCCTTAAGTATTTGGGGGTCCACGTAGCCATCTACGAAAGAGAGTGATGTTTTTCAAGCCAAGGATATTGGACGAGGCATGTGTGCATGCATAGTATCTAGAAAACATAGGCCACAAGAAAGGGCATCCAAGTGGTTGCAAGGAGAAAGAGCACCAGGAAGCTTCCAAGGAGGGGAAGAAGAAGTGGAAAGAAGGATAAGAAGACAATAGCCACTGCACATCAGTGCAAGGATATTAGCAACCATTATAACAATTGTAATATTGATGGTTACACTAAGGAAAAGTGTTGGAATCTACATCCAAATATAAACTCGAAGAACCGCAACAAGGATGCAAAGAAAAAGAATCTTCTAGCCACATATTTGATAAATCAAGTTGAAAGAAACTCCAATGTGTATGAGAAGATTATCTGGACATCCATGAAAAAGGAGGTGAATATGAGTATCCTTCGTGATCAAGAAGAGAAGGATATGACCAAACTCTTCCACGTCAAGATCCAGGTCAAGAAAACCAAGATAGACACCATGTTCGACTCTAATTCATAGGGTAATATCATAGTAGCATATCTAGTTAGCAAGCTTGGACTGGAGTTTTGTGATCATCCTAGCCCATATCCATTGGGACAGGTAAACAAGGATGTAGATATCAAGGTAACGAAATAGTGTAAGATTAAATTTGTTGTAAGTGTTGATTTTATTGATGAAGAGGAATTAGATGTAGTACCCCTTGACGTATGAGGAGTAGTAGTTGGAATCTTCTATAGGTATATGAGGGATGCAATCTTCATGTGGAGAACCAACCAATACTAACTGATCAAGGATGGGAATTCCTACATCATCAACGCACATAAAGGAAAGAAAAATGTATCATTAGTAAGTGCCAACCAAGCCAAGAATTTGATTAGTTCTAGTAAGAAATATGTTTCACTTCTCTTAGGAGAGAATCAGTGTTATGATGAATAAATAAGAATAAATTCATTCCTAGAGGGGTGTACTGAAGAGTAGAAACATCAGTTGGAGGATTTTCTGCAAGTGTACAAAGGATTGTTCTAGGATCCTAAAGGGATACCACCCAAGAGGGAAGTGGAGAACAAAATACATTTATTTCCAAACTACCCATTATCGAACATTGGGGTATATAGACAGTCCATTCTGGAAGCAAATAAAGTGATGAAGCAGTTGCAGTAGTTGTTGAAGCAGTGAGTGATTCAACCAAGCACCTCATCTTGTGAGTTTCTTATCATAATTGTACCAAAGAAGGATGGGACTTAGAGAATGTGTATTGACTAGAGAGAATTGAACAATATTACACTAAAAAAATGATACCCCCTACCTAGGATCAATGATCTGTTAGATCAATTACAACACACAAAATATTTCATCAAGTTGGATATAAAATCAGGATACCATCATGTACATGTCAAGGAATCAAACACCTAGAAGACTACCTTTAAGACAAGACAAGATTTGTATGAATGGTTGGTCATGCCATTTATTTTATGTAATGCACCAACTACATTTATGAGGCTAGTGAATGATGTATTATGCCCATATCTAGATTCATTTATTATAGTCTATTTGGATGATATATCAGTTTATAGTGTATGTGGGGTATGTGATAGGTGGAGGGGAGCTCAAGATAGATCTTACAAATATAGAGGCCATCATGAAATGACCAGTTCCTACAAATGTCACTAAAGTTAGTATTTTTGTTAGGGAAACACAGTACTTGCGAAAGTTCATAGCTTCATTTTTAAAGGTAGCTACACCACTCCACACCGTAAAAATGATTGGAAAGAATTTTTAGTGGGGGGAGAATTAGGAGAAGAATTTTGATGAGATGAAAAGAAATATCAGGCAAGCAACAATTCTCACATTACCAAACAAGTGGGTATGCCATGGGAGAATTTTTTATGCAAGGAGGAAGTACCATATACTATCACTTTGAAATATTTCATGGGGTAGTTCTCAAATACCCTACCTATGACAAGGAAACATATGCCTTAGTTCGATATGTCAAGAAGTGGAAGCACTATTTGATGGGAAAGGATATGATCATCCACACAGATCACCAGACACTACAGTATTTGCAGGCCCAAAGTAAGCTACAACAAACCAGACATTACAAATGAATGGGGTTTTATAGAAATTTCATCTAGTCATCAAGTATAAGAAGGGAAGTACAAACAGTTTTCCATACATGCTTTCAAGGCCACCCAAATCCAATAATACAACTTTGGGAACTCTAATGCACATTGAAAATTTTACCCGTGATGCATGCAAAGAGGAATACACAGAAGATGAGGACTTCAGAGAGGTGTTTCATCGGCTACATGGCCAAATTCATGTAGAATAAGGTGACAACAAGGCTAACTATTATTTTTATAATGAGTTACTCTACAAGATCAGCATGATTTGTGTCCATGAAGGTGAACAACTACAACTTATCAGAGAGTCTCATAACTCCAAGGTTGCAAGACATTTTGGTGTTGGGAAGACAATTTCCAACTTCTAGAGGTGTGTGTACTAGCCCAGAATGTAAGAAGATGTAGCACAGTATATTAGAGCATGTAAACTTTGTTGTACCAGTAAGCCTAGTAACAGGATGCAAGGTCTATACCATCCCTTACATGTACCCACTCAACCTTGGGAAATCATTTCCATGGATTTTGTGGGAGGTTTACCAAAAACTAGGAAGGGACATGACTATTTATTTGTGGTATTTGATAGTTTCAATAAGATGTGCATTCCCATGCCTTGTAAAAATACCATCAAAGGAAAAGAAGTAGCAAACATGTTCTTTAAAAATACCTAGGTGCACTTTGGGATGCCAAGGAGCATCATCTCAGATAGGGATATTGGATTTCTCAGTACATTTTGGACTACATTGTGGGAGAAGATGGACACTAAGTTGAAGAGATCTACAACATTTCATCCATCGATAGATGGACAGACATAAGTAGTCAAAAGGAATTTGGTGTAGCTTTTGAGGGGTTACAAACTGAAGCATCCTAAGACCTAGGATGAAAATATCATATACATACAACACTCTTATAATAGGGTAGTCCTCACTTCCACTCGTAAATCACCTTTTGAAACTTGCATTGGATATTTTCCACCTTCACCCTTGGATGTTGTAAATGGAAAACAAGGAGGAGTGAGGGAGGACCTCATAGGAGATGCATTGAGAGTAGAAAAATGTGTTGATAAGATTAGGCAAATCCATTTTAATTTATAGGAGATGTTGAATAATTCACAAGAAAAATACAAGGTTAGACATGATCAACATAGAACTGAGAAGTCATTCAAAGTGGGAGACAGATTTTGGTTACAACTAAACAAGGAAAGACTACATGGTCCTAGTAAGAATATCAAGTCTCTACGATATGGACCTTTCAAGATATTGGATAAGGTGGGAGATAACACCTATAGACTCATTCTACCCCCATACATGTGCATTTACTCAACAGTGAATGTGAAGAATCTGAAACTCTATGAGACTTCCATGTTGGATCGGTAGAAGGAGTAGGTCCTACCTACCATAAAGGACGTAGAACCAGATGCTCAGGAAAAGTAGGAAGAAGACACAATTTTGCAGAAGAAGTCCAAAACTACAATACATGGGAAACATGACCTTTGGTAGATTGGGTTGAAAGGAAAACTTCCAGGCAAAGAAAAATGGTACTCTAAAGAGAAGGTAGAGAAAAAATTTCCTCACCTCATTCAATAAATATTTTGGGGACCAAACGCCTCCCTAAATAGGGAGGTATGATTCACATTGGATCATTATATTATTTTTTTCATCTATATTGATTCTTTCAAAGTGGAATTAGCTTGCATGGCCATTTTTGTGTTAGGTCCCGATTTGGAAAATTAGGGTCTGGAACCTTCTGGAGAAATTTTGAGGCATTGCATGCATTTTTGGGGGGTTTTGGTGTTTGAAATTTGTGCACCCACCCTTGAGGTTGTTCTACACTTTGATACCTTTCCAACAGTGCAAACCATGCCTTAATCAGAGCTCATACGTGAAAGTTATGCCTCTCGCAAGTTGAACTACCTTGTTGACCACCATGGTACGAGTGGATGCCATGTCATCACCCCCTTACTCAAACATACGGGGCTAGAAATGTGTGGAATTTCAAGCCCATTATAGAAGGTCCAAGATTTATCATTAATTGAGGGTTGAGGAATTCAAAACCCTACCCCTAGATATCTATTGGGCTATGTTAAATACTAGGCCGCTAGGAGGAGAAGGGGTTCCATTAGTTAGCATTGTATTTGTTCCATAGTTGAGAAAAGAAAATAGGAGTAGAATTTTGAGAGCATAACAAAGGATGAGATAATTTGTAGCATCCTTACAGGCCATAGTGTCAAGGAAACTCCATCGAGAGTGCCTCTTCTTTGTACTTACATTTGAAGAAAAGAGAGCAGAGCGACCTCGCCTTCTAGCTAGGTTTTCTCCCATATTGGGTTTCCCAGATTATATCTTGAGTTTATTTTTGGATGGTGTGTGAGTATTTATCTCTATTTTTTATTTTTATCATTTCAACTATTTTATACATTTTAAGCAGAAACCCAGTAATTAAAGAATATGAAATCTAAAGGGAATTAATCTTCACAGTAAAGATTTTCAGTATTTTATTAAATCTGTTGTGATGAACTATACAATGGAATATCCACGGTAGTTTATAGATAAAGATGTCTTGGTATTTCTTGCATTGAAGTCTCTTATACTTTGGTTGCTCCATCTTATCTGAATCTCTTACTAGTTGAGCAACCCCATAACATTGTTACTACAGAGCCCTTGAGTACTTCCACCCTTTCTCTAACCAGGTCATGACCAATGCCTAAGTGGGATATATTTACTCTTTAGTGTGTTATTCCACTCCTTCCTCTTGGAAGATAATTGGCATGGAAATGGAATCCCCTTATTTCACAAGATCTTATCTTTAAGGCTAATGCACATCCTACTACTTACACTCAAGCAAAAGACTTGCTAGAATTGAAGGATGTTATGGCTATTGAATATGATTCCCTAATGAAAACCAGACTTGGGACCTAGTATCCTTATCTAAGGGTAAGAATTTGGATCATTTTAAATGGTTTTTTAAAACCAAGTGTGATGCATACAAAAACATCAAGAAGCATAAATCTCATCTTGTTGCTCGAGGCTTCTCCCAAATAAAAGGAATTACTTATTCAAAAAAAATTCTCTAGTTGCTCATATGGATTCAATTAAGATAATTATCTATATAGTTGCTTCATTGAATTGAGAAGTTAATTAGATGGATGCCAAGAGTGATTTTCTCCATGAAGACCTCAAATAATAGTTTTATATGCAGTTACCACTAGGGTTTGTACAAAATGGTCATGTTCCCTTGGTTTATAAGATTAATAAATATCTATAAGGTCTTAATAAAACACCTCTCACTTGACATGGGAGGATTCACAATTTGTATTTTAGTTGTGGATTCACTTTCTGCAAGGTTGAGCATGATCTCTATATTTTCCGTGAAAATGGAAAAACCAACATCATTTGCTATATGTCGATAATCTCCTTTTGAATAATCATTCCACATCCATGAGTAGTGACATGAATCAACAACTTAAGGACTCTTGGGATGATTGATTTATGGTTGCTTCATCCCTTTCTATCACTACAAATTTCTTAGACCTCTACTAGAATTTCCATTTATCAACCTCAGTAGAACTTGGATACCTTGCATCACTTTAGGATGGAATATTGCAAACTAATGCATAGTCCTATTGCTTCAAGAATGAAGTTTTAGGGTAAGTTCCCCTGACCAATATTTGATGCATCAATTTATCAATTTCTAGTCGAAAATTGCTTTATCTTACACATTATCAACCAGATATCTCCTTTGCAATTAGTATGTGTTCCCACTACCTGCAGAAGCCTCATGAGAGTTATTGGCATGTTAATAAGCATATATTGTGCTATGTTAAGGGCTCCCCATACATGGGAATTCTCTACTTAGTTGACACTGACATTAATCTCCTTGGTTTTTTGGATAGTACTAACTTAGTGTGTGATCTGTATGACCGATGCTTTACCTTGGAATACTTGTTATATATTGGTTCTAAACTAGTTTTTTAGTGTTCCAATATGTGTCTCTTCTCTACTGAAGCTGCATATGCTAGTGAAACTCATGTAAGGAATCATCTTGCCTAGATATGGATGATACTTGATGAACTAGGTCTCACTCAATCTCTTCCTTCCACCTTATTTTATGACAATCAAAGTACCATTGAAATTATTCACAATCCAATGAATCATCGTCAATCCAAACACATTGAGATTTGGATGCATTAAATTCATTATCTTCATGCTCAAGGAAAACTTGTCCCAATTTTTTTTCCTTCTGTAGATAAACTTGTTGATATCTTCACCAAATCTCTTATGGACACCACCTTCACCAATCTATGGATATGTATCAATATAAGAAAGCTACAATTAAGGGGGGAAACATGAGGTATATTAATGTATTCTCTCCATGGATCCATGTTTATATTAAGGCAGGGGGGGGGGGTTGATATCATGTGTTTACTCTTCACTTGAGGCCAAATTTTGATCCATTATATTGATTATATCTTTATGGAGCTTCCATATGGGTGCCTAATTGAGCCCATTTATTGTACTTTCTATAGTTGTCTAGGTCAGCCTAGTCACCCTCTTGGGGATAGCAACCTAACCCTAAAGGGAACATATAAATACAAATATACACTCCTCATTTGTGTCATCTCATTCTAGTGAATTCATTCATTCTTTTCCTAAGGGTGCCTCTAAACATTGCACTCAATCTGTGGTATTTTACTATATTGTGAACATCTTTCTTTTATTTATATTAAGGGTTATTATAAATATGTTGGTTTGGTAATTGGATTAGGGTTTCTTGAAGAGATAAATGTATATCCACTATATTATTATGATTTCAACAAAAAACACATTTGAATTTCACTGCGGGGTATCGAATGTAGCCTCCAATATTGTCTCCTTGTAGGTTTCTTTCCTCCTATGAAATGGAAATATGAAGGATAAAATTAAACAACATGAAAGTATGAGAGTTCAAGAGAAGGATTGGTGAAAGTGGGCACTTCAATGTTTGAAGCAAATTGGCCACATAACAATAACAATTTTTTAGCATATAAAAATGGAGGAGGCAACCCTCTATCTATAGATCAATTTGGAACTTGAATGGATAGCCTCTTCATATGTGAATACAATAACTCCAATAATGGATAAGGACTCATCAATTTAATGGTTTATCTCAACTAAATGGGCATCCTATGACCAAGAGCCTTCATGAGGAGACTTCATCATAAATGGTCCATGAATTTTTCTAAATTCGTGCTTGAATAAGGGATGCACTTTTTGAGAAGTTAAGTGAGAAGTCATGTGTGTAATAAAGAGATAAGTGAATGATATCGCGTTGTTCAAACTAGAAAATTATTCATGGTTTGACTTTAGTTTTTCTTGTAAATTTATCCCTTCCTCTAATGTTTTGAGTTGCATAGTTTAGGTCCTTAATGTCATAAGTTGTTAGGTTTGGGATGTATTTGGAAGAAAGAATTAATTGTCTCAAGACTTAGATAAAGGTGGCATGTTATCAAGGACATTAACTAAGTTTTTTGTAGAATCCAAATGGTGCAATTATAGAGTATATATAAACGGTTTTGTTCCGAAAACTCATGTGATAGTTCTCATAATTTTTATCCTCTGTGACAAACTTATCATGTGGTTCAAAAACCAACAAATCTCGCCTCCTAAGAAAGTCAATATAATAATGAAGCATACTGTCCTTCCCTATTGGAAAGACTAAATGTAGAAAAAAGTATGCAGCCATTAAAATTACAATATTCAAAAATTATGAATACTTTGTAAATAATGGTCAAGGGAATATAAAGTGAGTGCAAAAATGATCCAGGAGGATTTGGAACACTCACAGAGGTCCAAGAAGATCCAGAATGCTCACAAAGGTCCAGGAGGATTCATAAATGCTCAAAATTCTATAATCTCAACTTGTCTCTAAAATGACTTCATTGTGTAGAGTTGGACGATAACTTTCTAATGGTGCAAAAATCCCCTCAAATAGAGTTCATATGCAAAAGTTATGGCTCATCAAAGTTTTAGTCAATAAGGTCAAAAAGTCAAAGTCAAAGGTGACATGTGTCACCACTCCAAGGGTGACATGTGTCATGTCCGTACAGCTTAGGATGAGTTCAGCAGGGTGATGTGGCAACATGACAATGTGCCATGTGTCACCTAGAATTAGATGAATCAACATCCAAATGGACCTATCTGGAGGTGACACATGTCATCCGTACGGATGACATGGCATCTGTACGATGACATGATAGGAAACATGTGAAACAATTATAAATCGACACATGATACATCATATCGATGGCATGGCATACAATGATGATGTGGGACAGCTAAGTTGGCAAGGTAGTGGCCAATGACAGGCTACCACGTGGACCAATCATATGGTGCCACGTGGCACCTTTGAGAAGGAAGATTTGGCCTTAGAATCAAAATTGTTGGAGTCGGAAGGAATCAAACCTTCGACCTTCTAGCACTGGTCCAATGACTTAAACAACATGCCATAACCAATTAAGCCAACAGTTTCATCGAATATTCGAATGAGAAACAATATATTTATTGTTATGTAAATGTCATATGCCAAAGAAGCGGTGTCCGAGGAGCTTGAACCCTAGACCTCCCAACACATAGCCCATCACTTAACTACAATGCACCAACCATTGCACCATATGGTTGTGTTGTTATAACAACACAACCAACAATATTTAGAAGGGCGTGTAAGGTTCAGATGGAGGTTTTGGGCCCATGCCCTATTTAATGGGCCCAAAACCTAATGCACATCACATCACATGACAACAGAGTACGGATTTGGGTCTTGAAGTTCATGTCAGGGGTATCAAGACTTTGGGATTGCACCATAATGTGTTCCAAAGGGTTCCTTAACGGAATTATATGAAATTTATACTCATTTTTCTCAAAATTTCTCAAGGAATTCAATGGTGCAATTTGTTTCCAAGTTTGAGCAACAAGTAAAAAGGTCATTGTAAAAAACAAAAACATTTGAGCATTAATAAAGCAGTCTCAATTGGAAGTGGGCCCGGAGACATAGCCCAAATTGGGTGAACTCCATTAAAAAACTTGTGTATGTGGCATATTATCATTGTTCTATTTCACTCAATTATGTTACAAGTAATTTGTCTTTAAAGTGGATTTAGATAGATAAGTGAATTCACATGTATTATGCAATCATTCAAACAATCATTATTATTTTGCAATCAATTTAGATGATTATGTGTATTAAGGAATAATTAACGTCTAATGATTTTTCGGATCAAGTTGGTATCAGAGCTGGTTTTGACAAGATTTTGCTAGTGAATTGATCCGGATTATTTTCGGTACGAAATGAGATCGGAGATATAATAAAGAAATGCACAGAGATATCACAAATATTCAATAATATAACATAAATGTATCAGAGATGCAACCATAAACACAGATATACAGTAATACACGATTTCTATTAATGAAAGAAATGTACAGAGACTGTAAAAATACAGAGTGAAAGACTCGCTAGAATGGTGGTAGCTTATCTCTGAGAAGAGATGTGGCGGCTACTCGCATTCGCAAGAAGATGATTACAATGAGGCTCTGAAGGCCTTTTTACAATAAGCAGGAATGACAAAAACCCTAGACATCCAAAAACCTAACCCTAGGAGATGAAGCGCCAAAAGTCATGTGGGCCTCGTTTGGGTAAGTGAGTACATCAACTTCCCGGGGTCGTAACTTTTGCATACGATGTCCGTTTTAGGTGTGTGATAGCTCGTTGGAAAGGTATCGTCA
>JASDQU010305936.1:26931-40235 GCA_032191745.1 Picea mariana | reverse complement strand
CCCTCTAGGGGAAGAAAACCCAGCAAAAACTTCCTTATCATAAATAGCTTATACAATGTTCAAGAGATAACTCAAACCAATACAGATAGTCCTCCCCAAGAGATGCGCCACTCTTCTTCTCCTCTCTCTAACTGGTAATTGCATCTTGCCTCATAAGAGAATGAGCAAGTGAGTTTTGTTCAAATGAGGTGCTAGCCTCCTGTATTTATACAGGTTCTGGCACGTGAGAAGTGTCTCTTCACTAGCAGGGTCGACTTCTCAATCTGGGTGAGTAAACCCACCTTTATTATATTTCTGGGTCTTCTTATTAACTGCTGGGGCTGACTTCTTATTCTGCCTATTATAATTGTTTGTTGACCAATCCGCAAAAGGGGATTTGGTCCTAATACAATTGCCGACATGATTAATCCACAATGGGGATTAATCCTAATAATAAAATAACAATAATAATAAGAATGCTCTTCGCAGTTACATTATTTCAACATCCCCATCTTTTAGGTCATTGGGATTATTGACCCAAGAAGGGCATGTACCTCATTTCATGGGAAGAAGGAGTTGAAGGCCCAGAGGCTTGTAGCTGGAAAAAGATAAAATCCCATCTTAAACCTTCCATATGCTCGCCTAGGGATCTTGAGAACAATGAAATGTTTCTCGCAAAAACCGAGGGACCCATAAAATAAATAACTAATCAGACATGCCCACCAAGGTAGAGCATGTGTGGGCAATGTTTTTCATGCTTAGGTAGAAGTCCCACATATCGTCTTCAACTTGGGGAAACATGGCCAAGTATGACCAAGGTAGAGTTAATGTAGGAAATGATTTTCAAGATTAGGTAGAAGTTTCACTTTAGCTTCAATTTGAAAATACTCTAATAAATTAATGGCAAAGGGGCTTGGAAAAGTCCTGCATCACGGACGAAGGGCAACACACCCTCTAAAAAGGTACCCATAAATGAGATAATATGATCCCTTTTATGTCATGAAACCCCCATACCTAGAAGTCTAACCCCATCCACCTAATACCCACTACATGACTTAGAAAGGATTGTCCTTGGGAAAATCCCCTATTTGAGGAATTGGTTACCCAATAGGGCATTATGACACCCTTCCCATATCTAAATTTGGAAAATTGCATAGGGGCTTTGAGGATTTGTTTAATTTGAAAAGGTAGATTTGATGCACATGTTTAGATGGCTCTTGTATTAAATGTGATTTTACTTGGCATGATAAGTTTGACTTCAGACACTTGGAGAGTACATTTACTTGTCTTTGTAGGACCTTGCTTGGTGGACATTTGTGAAGGAACAAGCCTCGCTTAGGCCTTCTTTGGGGCATGGATCCCATAGAGTGGATGCCATACCCCACGCCTTGGGGTAAGCTAGATGATGAAAATTTCCTTTGGAGGCAGGAGATGACATCCAAAAGAAAGAAAGATAGCCCCCCTTTGCCCAATGTTTGAACTTGAAGGCTCAAAATGTCACTTCCTAGGGCATGGCATCTCACTTGGGGGCTAGGGTTTGATGGTGTTGGTGATTTGATAATGATTTGGCATTTTTTTATGGAGGAAGACCCTTGGACCATGGATATTAGGCCTTTGGAGGCCCAACGACTTTCTCAACTTGGTCAACGAATTTCTCATTATGCCAAAATGTCACCCTTAAGAGGGATGACCTCATCTTTTAGGGTTTACTTATTTTGTAAATTCAAATTGTATTTTGTAAACGGGAAAACTAGGAGGTCGACCTCCCTAATTTGTATGTTACCCTTAATTAAGTGGACAAATTGGTTAGTGAGACCTTGTATAAATAAAGGTCATGACATATCATTTTATCATATCATAACACTTGAGAATTACATATGTTTTGGCTGAAATTTTTGCCCCTCTTGGGAAAATCGCATATCTCTTTCTCTCTCTTGTTATTTGAATGCTTGTACTTGTCTCTTGTGTAAGAAGTGGTTCACTATCTCTCTTATATGCTTCACTTTTCTTTGTGATGGAAGATACTTGGTAGAAAAGGGTTTTGTCTTGCTATCTAATGGAATTGGTAAGGAATTTTCTACATATTGCTAATATTTCTTCTTGTTTCATGGTTGTTAATGTTCAAAACCATTGGAGGAGTATAAAGGTATACACTCTCCACCAAGGTACATTATTTGTTTTGGAGAATCTATTTAACAAAGTTTCTAGGAGGAGTAAAAAGGCTTACACCCTCCTAGATTTACCTTGCTAGTTTGTTTTCCCTAGGGAGTAAAAAGGCTTACAGCCCTAGGGAGGTAACACAACTAGCTCTTACAACAAGAGACTCCATAACCCAATTGATAAAGGCACTAGTCTAATTTGCATTGATAATCATGAATTTTGAAGACATTGCATTTGTTCAATTTGGAATCAATTTTACATGCTATAAGCTTGCTTGAGCCACTAGGGCGTTTAACTTAGCCAAGTGATTCTTATTGTTGTTGTAATTTAAATCTACATCCATTAGGGTTGTAGTAGACCTCTCTCTAATCATCTTTGCCACTTTTTCTATCACTGAAAATTACAAGTAAATAGTGCTCATTATTCATCTTGTCAAGGGCTATCACTTAAGTGTTTTTCTTGTGAATTTCAATGGCTAGAACTTGTTGTTGTAGAAAAAGTTTGATACAACCACAAGGCTTCCATAATATTTGTTGATAACATCATTTTGCAACTATTGACATCTTACATTGCTGATATATATGTATATGTGTGTGTGTGTGTGTGTGTGTGTGTGTGTGTGTGTGTTTTACTGCAATTTTGGGACATAAAGGTTTATTTCTTGTTCCCCTTGATTCAAGGCTTGTATATCTATCATGTGTCTTGTTCTGGGCAGGTTGAACATTGTCTTGCAGGTACAAAATACTTTGGCAACCATTCTTCATCTCCAAGCCTTTATCCTTGTCTAAATATAACCTGTAGGGGTTTTCACCATCACCTTCTCACTTTCCAACTCAATCCCCCTAGGTTGACCAAGATTCCCCCCTTGTGGTGATCTATCATCACTAAAGAGAGGGGAGTGTCTATCTAAGGTGACAGTGTGTAGGTACTCCCATAGTTATCACACTCTTGTGGTTTGGGTTGAGATTTTCCCAACCTACAATTTGTGTAACAAGACTATGCACAAAAAAATAGATGCATATAAAAATAATAAACTAAACGTCATAAAAAAAAGTAAATATGAATTTTTGTGAATGTCAACAATAGAAATTATGACTTAACAAAAAATATTGACAATGATAGTGTAATTAAAAAACCAAAAACAAAAAGATTATTCAAACCAATATAAATTTGAGACATCTTGTAATAACAAGATATATGGCAACTTAACACAATAATATTGATGACAATAATGGAATGAAAAAGACGTGACTATATATATATATATATATATATATATATATATATATATATATATATATATATATAAATAAGGAAATAATAAAGTTATGATAAAATCTATAGAAATGTTTCACTATGGCAATATATACTTACAACATATATAGCCCATTTCTACCTAATAATTTTTTGTCAATAATATTAACTTATTATGAATGACCATCTTTATTTTTACTTTAAATTATCACGTCCGATATCATTGTCATTTATTTTTTACATCTATTTTTTGTCTCAAATTTTATTCTTTATTTAATTTTTCATTTTAAATTTCATATTAAAAACTAACTGAAAAACGATAAAAACTATTGTTTGATTAAATCTTTTGTAATAAACTTGTTTGGACATAGTTATCGATGATAGTGAGTCACTGACTAAATGAAAATGCAAAATTCATCTATTCAGTGTCTAAAATAAATGGCATTGTTTTTAGTAAATGAAATGCTAATATCATATATATCAATGACATTATTAATATTTCAACACTTCGACACAATTGCATCATATTTAAGCGACGTCAATATTGTTGCAATATGATCTTGATAAATGATAGAATCAAAACCACGGTAACATTTATTGAAAAAAAAAACCATTTTAATGAATTATCGAGAAGAAAATATTTCTGAGACATTATTTTGATAGAAGATTATTATAAAGAATTGTAGTGATATTTCCATAATTGAAGCTCCTAGATCTGTTAGAGCTTGATACATTGTTAAATGTTTTCTCTACTTGGACTTACCTCTATTAGTGATTCCTTAACAAACAATTCATTCTCTTCTCCTTCCATCAATAAAAAATGGTTGCAAATCACATATCTCGAGAAGCTATATGCATTGGTTATGTTTCCATTATAATAATGGATGACCAACTCGAAATATGGGAAAAGTTTTATTAGTCCCTTCCCTTTGGGCTGGAGACTATAGTAATCAGTTTTTCATCACCCTATTAGTTTGGCACGAAAATCAATGGGATTTCACTGTTTTAACCCAAAGTTTAATAAACTCCATATAATCTATTCAAACAGGTTTCTGTGGCGAGAATTATGTTCATAGATTGTGGTTCTTCCGACAATCTCTGTCCATATAATCTAGTTTGACATTTCATCCAATTTAACCTAAGTTTCAATTTTCCCTCTTCCCGAGGCACAGATGGAAAATATCATAGTTTATCATTTCTAGCATTACTTATTCACATTAAATGTTTGTGAAGATGCACCCCCTAACCCATTTGTTATTTCTCTTTGATCTGTTGTTGCCACCTAAACTAGCATGCAAACCTACACCTTCATGCAAACGTGTTGCTTCTCTATCCTTTAGAAAATCAACTGGTTTGTCTGCGAAGCAAGCTATTACCTAGCCTCTGCTCTGTACGAAGATGCTTGCTTTTACACACATCTTTTGATATTGTTGCCAGAACACCATCCCTGCTTGTCAGGATTGACCCGTGTTTCTCTTGCCAAGATTTGTCTCTGTGTCACCTAAACAGACGGAATGAGTACTGGAAGAGCAAGGCGTCGAACGACTCTCCCACGAAGCACACAGTTGCAATCAATTTCAAGGAAGACGAAGTCAGTCGTAAGGCAGCTAGGCTAACACGTATAATAGCGATAGGGCTTACCAAGGTATAGTTATGAGGGTGCCATCTACAAATACATTATTGCATGCTTTCAAGGAATTTTATTCTACATTTGCTTTTTTTGTATTTCTCCTCAATTATTTAGGATACCTTTGCATTTCTCCTAATTTATTTATAATACATATGACTAATTTGTTTTTATTTCAAGAAGGTTGTTGTACATACTAGTTTTATTTTCCTAGCCTGATGATTTTACTGCTGGTGGCTCTAGGTGTGGGCGATCCATCCCCCCTTCATCAGACCTTGTCCCCCCACTTGACCTTCTCCCCCAACTCGCATGCATGGAGGAAGGGTTGGCTCGATTGTGTTGGAAAGTTGATTATTCCTACACTAAGCTATGCTTGGCAAGGAAGGCCAAAGGCCTTAGTGACAGTACGACATGTACAGTACTTCGTTCTAGGCGGACCCATTTGAATAACTTGAAAGGTCCTCAATTATACTGATGTTGCCTCCTCTCCTACGAAGCCTCTGCCTTTGGTGCATTCGCTTTAGCCCATGCTACTGAAATTGGTTATGCAACTGGAGGATCTGAAATAATTGACCTTGGAATTGTCTATGTTCCTGTCTCCACCTTCCCTATGAGTCTTAGATGAAACAATATAGAGGTGTTTCTTTGCTTCAGTCAGAATAAATGAAATCAATGAAGCAGGGAGAACGATAGTTGCTTCACACCGCCAATTTCTCTAATGAAATAGGGGTTCACACAAAGATTTTTCAGTTGTGGGAGCCTCTCCACCCCCATCAACTTGTCCTTCCATCTGGAAAAAGATTTATTTGGTCCTTTCCGACACTCAAATAAATCGATTGTTGTTGGCTCATTTCATGACCTTTGATTCATAATCCAAGTCTAAATTTGTTACCTTGGCACTGGGATTGACTTGTACTTGTTGGAAATTTTGCGTGCCTCAGCTCATAAGGTAGGTGCGTGTGTGCCCCATGTGTCCCATTAAGAATAAAATGATTGAGTTTGCCTGGTCCAAGCAAAGGCATTTGAACGTTGCATTTGGCATTGGTTGTTAACATGGGATAAAATGAAATAAATTGCTTTTCTGCTAGAGAAAAATTGATTTTTCATAGACACAAATTATCCTCCAACCATTTTTAGACACAAATTCTCCTTGAACACATTACTAGCACCAAATGCAGAAGGAGAAGCGTCAGGTTCTTGTCATGTACGCTCAATAGTAGTATGCACAATATAACTTGATATCTGAGTTATCCCATTATTAAACAAAACCCTCGCTATACATTTCCCAACACCTGTCAACAATAATTCAGTCTTAACCTTTACCTTAAATCCCTCTATATTTTTATAGAGGAGATTAGGACGAAAAACATGAATTTACAACTACTTTTGAATCGACAGAGATTATTTTTTGATTGGATATGGTGTGTATGATTCGATAACCTTCATAGAAGACTTTGATTCTTAGCTATGATGCGACCACCTAGCAACAGAAGAATGAATCCCATAACCCTCGGCCACAGGATTATACAATTTCATTTTATGTTTATCATTGCACTACAAAATTTACTTATGGATTCAAATAATCCATAGAAAGCCATATGTGGAACAATTGATTATCACTAGAGCAATCTTCTACTACTACAACAATATGAGGCCATACAAAGAATAGTCGATGTTGGTTCTTCTGTGACCATTAAATCCGCATGATGGATTCCTCACATTTGATGGTGATTCAAGACGTGAAGATACATTTCGTTGGGATAAATCTGGAAGGTTTTCCATGCCTTAGAGACGTAGTCAGAGGCATACGGGAAGTGCAAATATAAATTCTACTTCAATCAACTAAATGATCCTAAATTTAGTCAGTGAAAGGGTTATGCATGTGAAACTCAGATGATCATGTGGAACTATGGAGTCAATGAGGAGTAATACTCTGGTTTGAGGGCACAAAATTGAATTCAGGGTATCATCCGTCTCCAAAATGGTTGCCATATGTCTTCGTAGAAGACATGAAAATTCCCTTTTATTGTTTATGCAACATGTATCAAATGATAATTACTCTGCATGCTCTTCACCTGGATTTCCAATGTCGTATGTGCACCACGTACTACCACCTATGAAACATAGTGCTTCGTCCAATCCCACCTTTGAACACATACATTTGCATATATATAATATTAATATTATGGGCACCCTATTAATTTTTTGATGATAAGAGGGGCCCACTACTAGATATGGATTAGGATAACTAATGAATGGTTCTAGGGCTATAATTGGATTTTCCTTTGCCTTTGTGGATGCCCAGTCCTAGATCACGAGTTTTTGAGGCAGCTCAAGAATTCATCAACAAGGATCTCAATCTCACAAACATGGTTGTTCTTCTTGGTATGTAATCATCTTAGAATTACAACACACTTTGATAATCATGTAATGATCCAGGAGTTTGTAGCTATTTTTAATTTAAAATTCTTAAACTGGAGTAACTTTTTTCAATTTGGTACATAATGATAGAAAAATTGGACGAAGCTTGTACTTGTTATGAAGTGTAACAACAATTACAGAAACAGAGTAGACTCTCAACACTAACAACTACAAAATAAGAAAAGACTCACAACACTGAGCCATGAAGCTTATAATCATTAATAAAATTAAGTTGCAAACCATTTACTTAATAAAGTTAGTCTCTTCATTTAGTAGTTTTTTTTTTGTTATAAAGTTTGGGGAAAATTTTGAACATTTCTCTTCAATTTGAGAATGGCTAGAATTTTTAATAAACCACACTGATAAACAAGATTTGAACCACCCAACCACTTAAACTAAACTTAATTAATAACATTTAATTCTAATATAAAATTAAATTAATTGAAAGAAAAGCTCAAGTTATCTCATGTGGATAGATTTTTGTCGTTAAACAAATGGCTACACTTCAATCTCAATCAAGAAAGTTGCTCTAACAAGATGATTGTTCTTTGCCACTTTTGACCTTAAAAAAATCTTATGTCAACTTAATGTTGTGATTAGACATAGACAGTTATACACTCTATGGTTAATGAGTTGTTAGCACATAGATTTATATGCTTGTTAACGGTGTGAATCCTTTTCATAGCTTCCTTCGATGTTATGCAGTAGTCTAAGGCATGCAACACTTTTAATTTGTGTGTATATATTTTAACAGTGGTTATGTGCATATCTCACATGCTTGGTGCACACACTTCAAACTGTAGTTGCCTGTGATAATATTTTTTAATATAAGATTTAACTTAAGTTTAGTGGACAAGTTGCCTATAACAATATGTATATTTTTATATAAGGTTTAACTGAAGTTTAGTGGATTAGTTCAAAAGGTTGTGAAGAATTATTTTTTATAGTGTTTGGATTAGGATGCCTAAGATTGGTTTTAAAAATGATATTTAATAATAAAAAATTAGTATTTAGGAAATTAAGAAATTTTAGAAATGTGATTTAAAAAAAAATTATTTAAAAAAATTATTTTAAATTAAATTAAAAAATATTCAAGGAAAGAAGTAGGATGATAAACAATGAAATTACTCCCTTTTCATTTATTTTTAAGTTTAAATATTATACAAAGTTTGAAAACAAATTAAATGTAGAAATATATAATCGATTGCTCAAAATATGATCTTAAAATATAATCTTATAAAAGACAAATTTTAATGTAAAATTTACATTGTTTTTGTTTTTAGATAGTGCTTTAAACTTGTCTCTATTTATCTGTATTAATCTAAACACAACAAAGTTGAATTAAAATTTTTCCCTTCATTATGGAACTCTACAAATTTTTTGGAACCTGATCAATTGTCAAAATCTTACAAATTTTGTGGAACATGATCAATTGCCAAAATTTGATAGTAGTTTGGTGACTATGAAAATCAATTATATAGACACTTATATCTCTCACACATATACCAAATATGTGTTTTCTTACAATGAGCTAGCCTAGTTGTATATACAATGTACAGACACTTATATCTCTCTCACACATACAAAATATGTGTTTTCTTACAATGAGTGTGTTTTCTTACAATGAGCCAGCCTAGTTGTATATACAATGTCCAAATCCATACAAGTAATTGTATACTACAACTTCTCTCCTCCCTTTATCATCAAATATCATATTGCAATATCTATGTCTTCTCTCCGTTAGTTTTTAATCAATATCATCCATATTATTATCATGCCACATATCTCTTTATCAATGAGAAGTTACTAATTCCACGACAGGGACTTGTTGCTCTGCAACTCCCTTGTTTAATAATAATGAAAGGTTGGCTCAACATATGGTAAGAACTAGGTAAAGGGTCAATTTATGCATTTATTGGTGGGAAAGATTGCAGAGGGAACTAATCACAAGATTTTGTGGGAAGTGATAAGAATGAATAATTGGAAAGATAGTGCATACAAACTCAATGTAAATTATGTTAATTAATTAGTTAAATTATTAACTAATAAATTAATTGAAGTAGTATAAAAGGGAAAAGAATTAGACTTAGATTGTTTGATAATAGCTTTAGCTCTCGATGAACTATAACTCTTCTTCTTACTTTGTTGTTTTCCTATGCAGGTTAATCGATGGGAAGGTGTATGGGGAGCTTCCCCCTCTTCTACCAAGGGTGGCCAGGGTATCCTTCTCTCCTACACTGCCACACTAAGCCTTTCATCCATGCATGAGATGACATCGATGTTTAGGGTTACAACTATACTCACCTAGACCTCTATAAATGCAGTCATGAAACAATCTTAGAGCCCATATTGCTTCTTTTATCGGGGTTGTGAACCCTACAAGGGGAGAGCAGAGGAATGCATGCACTTCATTCAAGGAATTGGTCCTTAAATCTAGATCTTATGATGGTGCTAGGCCATCAACTCCATTATCTCTCTCTTCTGCAACCTTCTACATGGAAAATGTATATTTAGTTCTTAATGTAGCTTTGGAGGTACACTAGGTTAAATAAGAGATCAACTATCTCAAGCCCATGGGGAAATCTACATATTTAATGAGATTTGGCCCTCATTGAACTAGTTGTAGGCCTGGATCAAATCATGATGGGGTTCCTTTTCCACAAAACTTGTAACCATTCATCTTGCTTCAAAAAAAAAATCATCCTTGACTTTGATTCCTATGAATACCAATTGGAGGTGGTTTTTCATGGCCCATGATTTATGGGAAGTGCAAGCCTCTTCATGAAGCCATGGAGTTTCGACTTCAAGCCAAATGTTGAAGCCTGATTTTAGTTCCACCTTAGGTTCGATTATTAAATTTTGTTGCTAGAATTATGAAACCCCAAGTGTCTACAAGCCATGGTGATGTGTTTGGAGTCTATGTCTATACAATGAACAATAGTTCATTTATGGGTTCAAATATCCTAACATAAGAAGGATAAAAAAATGAATCCATATATATATATATATATATATATATATGAAAAACATGTTATAAAATGAGCCTTGTGATTGTATACTTTATAAGTATCGACCAGTTATGAAGGTGAAGGTTGTGGTTCTCAGTTAGGTTGTGTCCCTTATTTTATTTAATTAACATCATCATCATCATCATCATTTATTATTATGTAATGTTTATTTATGTATTTTATATTCATTGCATTTCCTCCCCCTTCAAGATGCTTTGTCCTCAAACTAGAATAATCTAGAAAACGCTACGTCTTCGTTATTACATGTAACACTTTCACTTGATGCTTTGTTGGACCTGATGTTGTTAGGATTAAGGAAATGAAACAATGTGATCTTTGAATTAGTAAATATAATTGTTGCATTGTATATGGATTGATCCATCCTAGGTCGATCTTCATTGGGAATTTTTGTTGGTTAGTTGTTTGGATGAAACTTCTTGTATTATGTTTCCAAGCAAAGATTGTTTTTGCCTCCACTATGTTTCAGAATTGTGATTCTTCTAAATGCATGAATAATGGAATTATATTCATATTGATTTTTCATTGGTCATAGCGCTCACCCCCTCACAAAGAGCGTTCATCGCTCACTTCGCTTGTCCTTGCCACTCATCCCATAGTACTCAGTCAGCTCTGCTTCAGTCTCATGAGGCCTACAAGGTAAAATTGGAAACGACCTCCTCCACGATGCACTTTCCCCCGTCTCCACCTCCACCTTTGCTTTACCGTCCGAGCATTGTTAACGAGGAGGCGCCACCCTTGGACGAGCATCTCCCTCTGGCTACCAACCTTTTAGCCCCCCCAATAGTCAAGCCCGGTGAACCTTACTACGACGATGAAAGATGCCAAGTGGAGGAGGAAATTCCTCCAAGCTGGCAGCGAGAGAATAAGGAAGGTACAGACAAGGAAATCACTGCAGGGGGCGACAATGAGACCGGCAAGGAGAATGGAAAGGAGAAAGAAGCTCTTCTTCAACACTTTTCCAACCGTATCGTAGAGGAGCACCTTGAGATCCTCTTAGAGATTAGGCAAAGGCAAGATGACCAGGTGCATTCATAAAACATTATCAGTCAAAGGTTGGACATTCTATTTGAGGCCCACACAGATGCTCCAGCGCAAGCCCGGTGCCTAAATTGCAGACATTGGTTCACCCTAGTCTATACCATTCATGGACAACCAGGACCATCCAAGGACTGAAGCCCCCAGGTGACAAATTTTTGTTTACTTCAGTTACAACGTCGATGGTCTATTTTACCATGACAACAAGCTAGAAGCTTTAACAAGTTTTTCTTATATTTTCTGTATAATTTTAGTTATGGAGGCTTTGTACATAGCCAGCCTTAGCATAGGAAGGTGGAACTTGGTTCCAACAAACTCTTGCAATTTTTTGTGTAATTTTTACATTTCTAGCGAAGCTAGAGCTCAACAAACTATGGTAGTGTTGGAACCGCACGTAGCCACCTATTCTAGTTTCCCTCCTGTGGAAGAAAAGGTGGCTACCAGGTGTCATTGTATAGCCGACAGATGATATTAATATAAGTTTTCACTTTTTATTTACGAAAAAAAAAAAAGGTTTCTAGGAGGAGTAAAAGGGTTTACACCCTCCTAGATTTACCTTGCAAGTTTGTTTTCCCTAGGGAGTAAAAAGGCTTGCACCCCTAGGGAGGTAACACAACTAGCTCTTACAACAAGAGACTCCATAACCCAATTGATAAAGGCACTAATCTAATTTGCATTGGATAAATAAAATCATTGCATTGATAATCGTGAATTTTGAAGATATTGCATTTGTTCAAGTTGGAATCAATTTTACATGCTATAAGCTTGCTTGAGCCACTAGAGCATCCAACTTAGCCAAGTTATTCTTATTGTTGTTGTAATTTAAAGCTACAACCATTAGGGTTGCAATAGACCTCTCTCTAATCATCTTTGCCACTTTTTCTATCACTGAAAATTACAAGCAAATAGTGCTAATTATTCTTCTTGTCAAGGGCTATCACTTAAGTGTTTTTCTTGTGAATTTCAATGGCTAGAACTTGCTACTATAACAAAAGTTTGATACAGCCACAAGGCTGCCATAATATATTGTTCATAACATCATTTTGCAGCCCTCTGTCACTATCAAAACTTGTGTCTAAGTATTGGAATATTACCTACATGTTTAGTACTTGATTGCCCAATAATTATTTGGTGTTTTGCATGGTTAATTTTGCAACTATTGACATCTTACACTGCTGATATATATATATATATATATATATATATATATATATATATATATATATCTTTGTTCTTCTGCAATTTTAGGAGATAAAGGTTTCTTGCTTGTTCCCCTTGATTCAAGGCTTGTATATCTATCATGTGTCTTGTTCCGGGCAGGTTTAACATTGTCTTGCAGGTACACAATACTTTGGCAACCATTCTTCATCAACAACAATTCATCTCCAAGCATTTATCCTTGTCTAAATCTGACATATAGGTGTTTCCACCATCATCTTCTCACTTTCCAACTCAATCCCCCTTGTGGTGATCTATCATCACTAAAGAGAGGGAAGTGTCTATATAAGGTGACAGTGTGTAGGTACTCCCATAGTTGTTACACTCTTGTGGTTTGGGTTGAGATTTTCCCAACCTACAATTTGTGCGATAAGACTATGCACTAAAAAATAGTTGTATATCAAAATAATAAACCAAACGTCATAAAAAAATAAATATGATTTTTTGTGAATGTCAACAATATAAATTATGACTTAACAAAAAATATTAGCAATGATAGTGCAATTAAAAAAAAAAAAATTATTCAAACCAATATAAATTTGAGACATCTTGTAATAACAAGATATATGGCAACTTAACAC